>JANHFL010010640.1:140033-170499 GCA_032468155.1 Oxyrhabdium leporinum
TCTTTGGTTAGTTTCCATCCATTGTTTCTTGTTGTGCCTTTTGGTGTTTTGGAAAATAGATTGACTCCCTTATATTTATAGGAACTCCTCAAATTTCCTGACAGAACAATTAATCAGGGAACAACTTGCCTCCATAAGTTGTAAATGCTCCAACACTGGAAGTTTTTAAGAAGAGATTGGATAACCATTGGATAACCAGCAAGGAATATAAATCCTTTATCCTCCACCATTCAATCAAAACTGAAGAAGCTGCTTGGATGAGAAGCAACATGTCTTCAAGGGGGGGAAAAATCTAGCTGCCTTTTGAAAAAGCACTTGGGTTCATAGTAAATGGCAAGCTTTGGTGATAAAGGGGGCTTGGAGAGTAGTCAGCTCAGCACACCCTCTTCTTTGATGGCTGTCCACACCTGCCCCCATGACGTACCTCTTTGGAAATATTTATTTTTTAAAAAAATAACTTATTATCCCTTCTCTCCTTACACCTTCATTTTGTCTAACATGATTATTTTGGATTGTAATTCTGCAGATGTTGGGAAATATCCAGCAGGAAAGGACTCAAGCAAGGCATTAGCCTTGAATCGTTACACAGCCAGAAGAGACCCAGTACTGACCTGCCCAATCCACATGGGATCTCTATCAGTTCCCTAGGGAAGACAAGCGATCTAGGGAGATTCCTGTATTATAGGCAGAATACAATAAAGTAGCTGGTTTGAATTCTACATGTGCGGATCTGTTTGCTTGTGCCTAACACCACGTAGGTTCTGCTTATTTAGAATATTTACCAAAAAGGGCTGCACGCTGAATATTATTTACTACTTTTGATTAATAATTTCAAATATATAAAGTTTTAGATTTGGTTTAAATGCTTTCCATGCTGGCTTCAGGTCACCAAGGCAGCTCTAACATAACTCTTTGCTACAGGCTATTCTCCCTGAGCAAAAATCTCTGTGTGAAGGTAGATCAATGCAACGAGAGCAAGAGTGATAGGAAGAGTGAATGCCCAAGTCATTACAGATTCACCAGAAATAAATTTTGCCAACATTTAAGACCTATTTATCTTCTCAAAGACATACTCAATTACTGAGAGCAGCCATAATAGAATCCAAAAGACAGGAATGGGAATTAAAAATCCCGATAGTCACATTTAACCCCTTGCATGCTGTGACCTAAAATTACTAATGTGGAACTTGGGCTTAAATACTTATATGCACTCCAAAGTAGTTTCTTTAAAAATCATAAAACAGAAGAGAACATCCAGTCTCCAGTGTTGCTCATCTTTCATATAATAATTAAGATGACATTTCTAAAACATCCAGACCTCATTAGGGTGGAAAGTACATGTTACATATGTGACAAAAAGATTATGAGTAAACTCTTGGAGTATGTTCTAAGTATATTAACATAATTGCTTGAGTGTGTTGATAAACTTTAAATGCTTTCCGTGCTGGCTTCAGGTCACCAAGGCAGCTCTAACATAACTCTTTGCTACAGGCTATTCTCATGTTATCAAAGGAAAACATGCCAAAATTAAGAAGCAGGAACCGGAGTATGACACCTTGCAAAAATTACTTCATATGGTGGGGGATGGAACCTTTTCTGGGCTTTATTTAGAGAAGCTGAGGTTATCAGATTAAAAACAATGCCCCGAGTTTTCACTAACCAGAAGCCTGTTCTACTTATAATGCTGAATGTCTGGGGTGAAATCCATTCATCAAACAGGTAAAGAAAAGACTGCATATCTGTAGAGCAGGGGTGTCAAACTCGCTTCATCACGGTGTTGTCACATGACGTATCGGGACTTTTTCCCCCCTTAGCTAAACCGGGTGGAGGTGGGGCCAGCACGTGACACATCTGGCCCATTGGCTATGAGTTTGACACCCCAGGTGTAGATAATCAAATGACTTTCATCAATGCTGTTTCAGCTGTTTGTTTCTGTGTTGTCAGGAGGAAAATTAAATGCATGTAAGTCACAGTGCAGGTGGAGAGGAGTCATCCATTTCCCCTTTCGCACCCCTACCCAAAATACAGGATTTAAGGAAAAAAAACCACACACTCACACACTTAACAGCTCCAGTCCAATTTTGCTTTCCCTCTACACAACAATGACCATACTTTTAAAAATATAGAATAGAATAAGAGAGTTGGAAAGGACCTTGGAGGTCTTCTAGTCCAATCCCCTGCTCAGGCAGAAAACCCTATACCATTTCAGACAAATGGTTGCCCAATTTCTTCTTAAAAACTTCCAATGTTGGAACATTCACAACTTCTGGAAGCAAGTTGTTCCACTGATTAACTGTTCTAACTCTCAGGAAATTTCTTCTTAGTTGTAGGTTGCTTCTCTCTATTCTCTGTTCTCTCTATAGTGCCTTCATTCTTGTTTGATGATCAGCTTCAGATGTAACCCCCTCTTCCCAGCAGATTAGATGATCTTTTCTCCCCTGTCTCTATTTCTAACAAAATCAATCACCTCCAGCAGTTTTTCACTTTAGGAAGAAAAATCCTGGGAAACTGTACAATCCCATAAACCTTTCCCTGTGGATAAAAAGGCAGCTCGGAGTAGGTAGCACTGAACTGAAAAGCACCCATGATATATTCAGGGATAGACTTTGGAGCATCTCTAAGCAGAAGTTATTTATCTGTTTGTTTATAAAGTTTGTAACTCGCTCTATATCAACAGACCAGACTATAACCTCTGTCAGTTGATCTTCTTACAACCTGATCCATAGCCTCTTCAGGCTTTCGGCTAATTAGCACTAAAAAAAAAAGAACAATTTCCATGTTTGCTCACTCTGAAAATCATTTTGTGCCTGTTTATTGTTTCATGCCTTGATCTGTGGCATCTTATATGAAGCATAGAACATAAACGTATGCTCCCGAACTATCATATAACTGAATTCCAATGAGAAATCTCATTCTCCATCTGCCAGGGAGGCAAAGTAAAATTTTATGAAATCTGGAAAGAAGCTTGAAATGGCATCTCATGCTAGCATATGCACATAACTCTGTCTATATATGTATATACCAGCTTGCCTTCAGTAGTCTCTTACTGGGTTAACTGTATATTGCAAAAATTGGAAGGAAGATAGCTGGATTTAGAGTTTTCTGATTAAAGCCAGTGCAGTCTGTTTGGTTAAATATGGTCAAGATTTTTGTACCCACTTAAAATGGTGGTGCATTTCAAGAAATATCTAGACCAATTTTTTTTCCCGTTGTCTTATTTGCTTTAATAAAAAACTATATGCTAAGAAAAAATAAATCAACAGATAATACAGATTGGTATCTGACTAGTCTCAATAAAGTTTCCCTAAAATTCATTTGGTGCCACATTTTTGCTCAACAAAGCATTCTGCAGTTCATTAACAGGAAGCTGGAAATACAGAGTGAAATAAGAACAAGGCATGAAATAACCTTTTTTCTTGGATTTATAATGGAAACTTCTTCACTCTTACATCTTCCTATTCTACCCATAAGATAATGAACAGATCTCTTCTTGAAAAAACATTCTACATATTCTTAGGAAACTCCACTTATCATTACATTTTCTGTGACAACGAAATAACTTCAGAGGTTCTTTGGTGAGGAAAAGTATTGTTCAATTTGATGATACAACTCTGACAAGCAAGAGAGGCAGGTCTCAGGATTAATTGGCATTAATTGGCAAAGAAATTTGCTTGAATTCAGAGTAAAAATGGGATGCTTTTTATATAAAATATTACTTATGGTTTTAAAATGATCAAGTATGTCAACATAAAATAGCCTTTCCAGTAATGGAATTCCTTATCAAATTTGTTTTTAATTAGTATTCATTGTTTGTGGTGTGTAAGATTACAAGTAAGCTTGTATTCCTCTGTAAATTTAGCAACTATATAAACAACATTAGCATCTCTTTCAATGCAAATTTTGCAGTATGTTCACTGTTGACTTTGCCCTTGAAGAAAACAGTAGGGGGAGAAATAACAGGTAGTACTGATCAAAAGGGTTATGCTGTCATTCACTGTGTAGTGAAACAGAATATCATGTATATTAATAATCATATAATACTATATGATACATCATACTATATGAAGATCTAGTAGGTCGCAGAACCTAGCTATGTATGTGCATGTCAAAAAAAATTGTACAGTTATTCAATCTGCTTAAAATATAAGATAAAGCTTATGAACTGAGCTGGACAATGATTTCATGGATACATTAATATAGTCTTCTTGGAAACAATGCAGAGGCATTTTGTACTTATCTTTTTGCAGGATGCTTTAGTCTATAGCAAGGGTGTGAAACTCAAGGCCCATGGGCCGGATCCAGCCCATGGGGTGATTAAAACTGGCCCGCAGGGCCCACCTGGAAATAACAAAGGATTGGCCTGAGGTGCGTCTGGCAGCCAAAAGTGCCCCGTTTTGCTGGCAGGGTGCTACAGAAGGCTGTCCAGGCTGAAAATGGGCATGGGGGGGCCTCACACAGCCCCCGTGCCCCATTTAGGCTAGCAGGTGCTGCAGGAGGCATCTGTCCCATCCCCCCCCCGCCCCCCTGGCCAGCGCTTGGAGAGGAACTACAATGCTAATCTAGCCCTCGAAGAAATCCAGTTTGACATCCCTGATCTACAGCTTTAGTATTTCATGGTGTTCTTTGGCCCAAGTGATAAACAGATTGAACCCTGCTTATCTCTCCATTGAACCATACCTATCTCTTCAAGCTCCATGGTATTGGCTAGGTTCTCTCTGTTATTTAATCCTATATAGAATTCTTCATAGACAGTGAATAAACCAGATGACTTTCTTGAACATCATCTGAGCCTAACACAACATTTTCATATATTAATGAACTTGTAACATAGAATCAGCCTTGGTATTCTGCAGATTTCCTTGTGTTATTTTATCAATGAGATAACCAACTCCTAGTGATGAGCAAATCTTGACATATTCCTGATACTCCACAAAAAAAATATTCGGTGGATGAGCTGGAATGTCATTGTGTTTGGGAAATGAAGTTTATGCCGAGAGTATAGCTAATGTATATTCTTTATCAGAATTAGTGGCAGGATGACAGGATCAAACCTTTTTCTCCACCAAACCCTAAAAGAAAATTATTCCATGTGTGTCTGTGTGTAAGAAAAAGTGTGTGAGAAAGAGTTGTACAAGGTACATTTTTCAACTCAGATGACTTGGTCATTTGTTATTTACGTATTACTTAACTTTGTCTAGTGAAATTTATATCCATCTCAAATGAAGAAATCAAGGAGTGAAGAATTTAATCATATTAACCAAGATTTTCCAAAACCCTATTTCAGGTTGAACCCTCCTCGCTGTTTTGTTGTTGCTGTTGCTGTTGTTGTTTTTTGCTATCTTGTGAATAGTCATTACAAACTATTTCTTGAAAACACTTGTCACTATTGATTTTGCCACCGCTATCATGCCCACTTAGCAGCTATCAAACTGAACTATATCTTTCATTTGAACTTAGAGCAGTTAAAAAGGTATGAGCTTTCCAGGATGTTCTTGATTTTCTTGTACAATCATTCTTCAAACAAGGAACTTACAATTCAAGAACAGCCTAGATAATATGCATACAATTAATCAGCTATCATTAATAAGTTTTAACAGCTACCAGCATCTGGCCAATCTTGTCTGGGTTAAAAAGTTAGGCAGAGTCAGACCTGGTTACTACTTAGGTAGGACAACTCTAAGGAATATAGATAGTATTGCAGGGCTGGGAGAGTCACGAAAGCATCCAAGAAGATAAACCACTTCCATATTATTGACAAGAAATTTCCAGGGATATCTCCATGAAATCACCAAGAATTTATTTCAAATTAAAGCTAACGTTATATTGTAGAAACTAAAGAAATAAAAAGAAGTGCAGAATTAAGCTTTTATTTTTTTACAAAAAGGAGTGTTCACTTATTCTTTTGCGTAAAGATATTGAAATTAAACGTGAAAAAATATGAGGAATCCCTGGTAAAAATCTCGAAAATTGAAAATTATTTTCTACTACTATTTTCTGCTGATAAACAGTTGTGCCATTTCTTGGTTCTGCCTTTACTCCTCTTCATTTTCTTGCAAATAGAGTTATGGAAAATAGAAAATCCATATGACTTACAAACTTTCAGAATTCAGGTAGGTACGTGTGTGTGTGTGTGTGTGTGTGTGTGTGTGTGTGTGTGTGTTTCTTCAAAAATGATTTATTGGAGAAAATATATATAAGATTATATGCCTGAAATTTTAAATACACTTTCTTGCTAATCACTCCCAAGGAATTACTTTATAATTCTTTTAGCCTACTTCACAGCTAATGTGCATGCAATGTGAGTTGCAAATTCTCCTATTTAAATCTCATTTGCCATGAATTTCTTCTTGCATCCAATCTCTCATTCTCATTTACCATAAATAGAACAATTGTCCTATGAGACATAGCACAAACATATCCACATGCAAAAGCAGAATTGTGTTTCACCTTTTGAATAGTAAGTAGCTAATCTCTATCTATTGTTGAGGTGTTCTCATGGAAACTTCAGTTCCCATGCTCCGGGTTTCTTTTATGCAGTCATGATATGAAGAAGGTTTATAACATGATTGTCCATATTGGTTTTGATATGTATGTGTTTACATTAAGGCCAAAGGTCATCTCCGGTCCTCTAAATCCTATCTGCAACATGTACAAGGTAATTCAAATTCTAAAGTAATAAAAATAAACTTTGGAAAAGTGCAAATCTATTTTGATGACTCCAGAGATAAGACTATTCCATCTGGACCATATGTGAGATACAAATCACCAAGAACCAATTTATCACCATTTAAACTATGCTGCATCCATTGAAATGACAAAGAGAAAAGGGGAAGAGAGAAAATGTTGGAAATAATTGGTGGCTAAGTTCACAAATGTATGATTTGAAGCTTGCTATCCCTAAAAACGGCACTAAAAAAACTTCTGCTGTTAAAGGAAAATGCAAAGTTATGCATTAGAAACCACAACAGCAGGAACAATGGCCTTCTGGATTATCTCAGGTTTAAAGTGGTAACACACATACTGTATATACATGTATGCATAACATCTAATCACACACACACTTGCATAAAAGAATCATAGCATTTCTGAAAGCCAACAACTATAAGATGAGAAATGGCATTTCTAGAATTGCATCACATGAATAGTTTCTGAACCTGGCCCCTGAATGTGGTTAAACTTCAACATATAGACTTTTAGAGATTTTTAAAATTAGAAATATTGAGAAACTGTAGCTTTTAACTATGCAGGCTTATAAACACTCTTGCATTTTAAGAGAAATTGTATAAAGAATGATTGATTTATATTTCTGTAGAAGAAGCCTTTACATCCTTTTTGTGTTGTTAATATTTTTAAGCAAAATAAGCATGTGTTCAGGGCACCTGGGGAAGGAGGGTACCACAAAGTTCCTTCCCCCCTCCCTCCAGGCTATATGCCCTCAACTCTTTCTCTCTTTCAGCCAAACAAGCAAACCTCCCTGAAGTTTAGTTGGAGTGTTTCTAAGATGACACAACTTGTCTCAACCTACTTAAGTTATTTTATTTGGGACTAGACCAAGTGAGAGGTCCGAGGCTGCTTCTATTCTACTTTCCTTCAGAAGCAATCAGCTTCTCCGCACATTGTTTATGAAGCTATCAAAAATACCATAAAGCTTATTCTGGTTTCAACAGCCTTGTACAACCTGCCCCTGAACAAGACAAAAAAGACATGGGCTTGCCAAACATTATTATCTGCTGTGTATGTACCTACGCAAATGTACAAATAATGACTGCAATTTACATAGAACTATAAAATATGCCATCCCTCTTGTGGGGACAGGTGATAGATAATGATAAGTGACTGTGAGGCTGCTTCTCTTCTTTAAAATAATTGAATTTTGATTTGGACACTTCAAACAAAGGCTATATTTAAATAGAAGGCTATTCCTCCTTAATATAGAAGGCATGGGTACTATAGTCATAGTTTGTTACTTTAGAATTCACAGGAATTCCAAACAAGAGTGGCCCAAATGCCTATCAGCTTGAATATTTTCTTGATTTATTTGATTTATATGGATGCTCATCTCAGAGATGCAACTCTGGGTGGCTAAGTACACATAAAAACAATGTTAAAAACATTAACATAGTATTAAAAATCTACATGGTTGTCAAAAACAAAGCCAATAGGCACTCAACAATGTAATATCTTATCTCATCGGCCATCTAACCTCCTGACTCTCTTGCCCTGTAGCATATCCATGTCCTAAGTGTTATGTGACAAGCTGTCAGTTTGGGGCCAATCTAATCTTGGAGAATATGATGTTCAAGAGGGTACTGCAACAAGAAAAGACTCATTTCCTATGTCCCATTACATGACATTTATTAACTTAAGGTAGTCAGAGCATGCCATTTCTGTTAGATCTAGTGAGATGGATAGAAACAACCATGGGGAGGCAGTTCTATAAATAACCCTGGACCATGCCATATAGGTTTTTATAGACAGCAGCCAGCACCTTGAATTCTACCTGAAAGCACACTGTCAGTCAGTGTGGGTTACAAAGCAGAGGTGTAACATGAGATACTGAGATGAGCCCATAACTACCTACTCCACCACATTTTGAACCAGTTGCAGTTTCTGGATGGTCTTCAAGAATCATGTAGAATACATTGTAGTAAATCCACTCAGGAAGTAACTAAGACATGAGTGCTTGTGGACAGTGCCTCCCAACCCAGGAAGTTTTTGAAGTACACCACAAAGTTGTATAGAAGTCCTCCTGCTTATGACTGCCACCTGCTCTTCAGACAGGAGCATGAGTCCAGAAATATGCCCAGATTGTGCACTGTTTCTGTTTTTGCAACCCCATCCAAAACCAAAGGTGAAAAGATATTAAATTGGAGGGAAACAGGATAAATCCCACATCCACAGTCTTGCAGTGTTGAACTGATTGTTCTTCTCCATCTAAACTCTACAGCCTCCAGACACTGAGTGAGAATGGTATCACCTGTTAGCCAAAACTTTAGAGCTGTATATCTTCAAGATATGTATGATGCCTTACTCCATGTTATTGGATGATCTCGCCCAGTGATTTCATGTAGATATGAAATAGGAATGGGGAGAGCATTGACGACTGACTGTACATCCCACTCCTAATTTCTGGAACTGGTCCAGAAGGACACCATGATCAATGACAATAAAAGCCACCAAGAGATCAAGGAGACCACCACCACCCCATCCCACTCTTACCAGAGGTCATCCACAAGTGTGATACATATCATTTCAGTCCTAAACCACGTAAGAAATCTAACTGATAATCCAGATATTAAGAAGGTTAAAAGAATGTTGTCGCATATAGTAATGTGTAGCTTGCTTCTTTAGTACTTTGCATCAGCAGAGATGTTGGTATCGAGCAAAATCTTGCTAGCATTAAACTTTCCCTGGCCAAAGCAATTTAAAAAAAACAACAACTCCGAGGGGAATGAAAAGAAGATAGACTGTCCATAGTTGTACTAAGCCAGGGTTAGCTGTATCTTTTAAAAATGTTCTTGGAAAAATACTCCATAGAATTGAATTTCTGTATCCTTTGGACGTACATAAAAAAGCAATGTGTAAGCACATATTTCAGAGAATAAATAATTATACTATGATAAATGATAGGGTGCTGAACATGATGTCAGCACCAACGTTCATAAAGCATTCCATCACATTCCAGTGTTTTTCTCCTCTGGATAAATTTGACTGGATATTTATTCTTCCCTTTTTGCCACTGTCTTCCTGAATTATAAGAGTTGTGGGAATATATTGAAGATTCTTGGGGAAATATTCCATACTTTTTTTACTCCGAATAATAATGTTGTTGTCGTTTGACCAGTATTTGATCAATCGGGATATATTTTTAAATGCTTCTCTTGTTAATGACTGTTTTCTTGGTTCTTGTCTGGGGTAAAAGAGAACTTCTCCCAAAGAGAAGTTGACTTTCATGAGAATATAATCCAATGGTTATGTTGGGGTGATTGTTTGTTCAGAGGATAATGATTGCCATCAAACTTTTATCAAGAACCATTTTTTATTCATTCAAAATGAGTTTCCTGGAAAATTTATTTAGGATAATAAACTTGATACATTAAGTAATTTAAATGTGATTCAGTAAAAATAATTTAATAAAAAGTACATTTTGCATTTTGTGTCGCTCTGACAAAGTGTCACACATTGCAAGAACACAGCCAAATGTCAATTACCCGCATAATAAAAATAGAGAAAATTCCAGGTAGTCCTTGATTTATGACCAGTTGTTGAAGAACTATTCAAAATTACGATGACCACATTTTGAGCACCTGGCAGCCAGCTCACATTTGCGAGTGATTGCAGCATCCTAAAGTCACATGGATTCAGACTTCTGACCCTGTGATTTGCTTATCAACTGCAGATTAAAACATCATAAAATCAGGACTATGGGTTCCTTGACTTACAGCCATCATGACTTACAATCAAAATTTCAGTTACAGTTACAGTTATAAGTCGACGACTGCTTGTAAGTTACTTCTGAATGGAGCTGGTACCCAAGTGAAATATTTTGCTGTGCGTTCCAAGTACTTATCTTTCTTTTCTTTTTTTTTTGTAACCATTTTTACTAAAGCTTACAAATGTAAAGTATAGAAAACTAATATAAACTACCTGACTTACGACCAAAATGGGGATGCACAATGGTCATAAGTGTGAAAAATGATCATCATTCAGTTTCTTTCTGTGCCGTTGTAACTTTAAACAGTCACTAAATAAACTGTTGTAAGTCGAGGACTACCTGTACAGAAGATATGAAAAATAGAAAAAAAAATTGAGAAAAACAAAAGGGAAAAAAGGTACATGAAATATGACTCCATCTTCCCTCCATACAAGAATAAGAAATTTTAATAACACCTTCTCTAGTATTTCAATAGTAATTAAGAATTTAAAAATTATTTTCATATCTCATCTCTTAGCAGTAATCAAGTTATTTAAAAAAAAAATCAGTCCTAGTCAACAAAAAAAACTGTGAAAAGTTATTAGGAATAGTAACATACATATGTAGTCTTAATCAATCAAACAAATCCATTTTGTAATCTAAAACTAAAACCAAAAAAAAATACTCTCTCCATTTATGAAGTATTATTTAAAGCCTCATCATTCAATCCTGATCAAAAAGAAATCCCATTAATATCTACAAGAAATCAATATATAGATATATAGAAACCACAAAATATATGATCAAATATATGTATAAACTTTGTATTTTCTTATAAAAAGCTTGATCTTTTTTTATAAGCCAGATTCACTTAACACCCGTATTACTAATTTAACAACTGCAGTGATTCACTTAACAACTGTGGCAAGTAAGGTGGTAAAATGGGGGCAAAACTCACTTAACAATTGTCTCACTTAGCAACAAAAATCAAATAAGGTCCCACAAATTGACATCTCATCATTTTCTATTTGTCTCCTTTTCAGGAATAGCTTGAATAATGTTTCTTTGTCTCTTCTCGGGAATAGCTTGATTCATTTAATATCTTCTTTTTGTAAATCCAAGATGAGAGGGTTTTCAAAGTCTCTCTTCTGATTTATTATTTGTATGTCCCTTTAATTATTAAAATATCAACTGGTTTCATTTATAAATTCATATTGGTATCATTTACCATATCACCCTTGTACTCTGGAATGTTTAAATCCATTTTCAGATTCATAGCATCTTTTTCCATTGTTACTTTTTGAATATAATCCAGCACTTTTTAAATTCCAAATCCACATTCAAATCAATCTCAATCTCTATTTTATCCAGTAAAATCTGTTGTTCTTCTGTATCCTCTGTAAGTAACTTCTGTCTATATTGTTCCGTTAAAATCGCCTTAATTTCTTCTATAGGCAAATATTTGCTCCATTGTACAAATGGATCTGTTCTCTTTTAAGAGTAATCTTTTGTTCCCTCTATCATCTGTTTATTTTCCAATCAGCCAAACTTTCCCAAGGGAAAGTTTTCTTACAATAAATTTCAAAGATTTCATATTTTCTTTTATAAATTTTTAAACACCCCATACATAGGAAATATTTTCTCAACTCTGTCTAGTCCTTTAACTTTCCAAAGCCAATGTTTTAATCCCTCTTTTGTTGTTGTCCAAAAATTAAACCTTTTCTTGTTAATACTTAAACGTACTTAGAGCTTCCTTCATCCATGGTAGAAGGAAGGTCTGGTTTTTGGCAGCTTGTCTTTCAGAAGGGTCTTAAACATCCAGAAACTCATGAACAAGCAATCTCCAAAAGTAATTAAGAAAGGCTGTAGACAAACTCAGTGTCCTTTTGAAGAAAAGAAGTTGTGGCTTAGGCAGGATGTTTTCTCGCCAGTCACAGAGCTCTCAAGTCTGCTGGAGATCGCTGCTTTGTGATCTTTTTCCGTGAGCAAAGCAACAGAGGAAACCTGTATGTAATCCTAATCTTTTCTGTAATCCAGAAAGGAACTCCAGGGAATCGATCCAGTCACCAGCTCCTCTTTGTGCCAGGGTTGTCAGCTCTGCTCTCCCAGAAATGTCTTTAGTCTGCTATTGCTCTCCCAGAACGTGTCTAAGTACCTGTGTTTCATGAAATTAACTTTCACTAAATTGAGAGGAATTAAGAAGACAATCAGTCGTGTTTCTAGGCATCCGATTCTGAACTTCTTAATTTGTTTTCTCCGCAGCAGTCTGAAGAGACTGTTAATTTGATAGGAATCTAATGCACCGAAGGAAAGCATTAATTTTGTTCCACCCTGCAGTTTCCTTGGTTTAAGGATTCCTAGGCACTGCAGCTCAGCAGGCAGGCAAAGAAGAGACAACCCACACATCAAGATAAGCTAAAAGTGCTAATTACCAAAGACAAATGGAACTTTGATAAAGTTTTTTCAACATAATATTGAATGTTCCTGGAACATTAACACTTATTTCTGTATCAAAAAACAAGAGCAAGTGTCAAGAACACACAAGTGCCACACCTTTGAAACCTTATCAAAACATAGTGAAAAAAAAATGAAAATGAAATAAACGTTTGTTTAGTCTTCACAATCATTTGTGGGTCATCTGAGTTATCTTTAAAAGAAAGAGGCTTTACTTTCCTACATACGGCTAAGTAGCAGTGTAGGAGGAGAAACTTTAGTGATATAATGTTGAGAAAGAAGAATCACTTCCTCCCAGGGCCAGATTATCTGCCCCCTGTTTTGTTTTTTTTAAACATTCCAATTTTGACTTGAAATAAAAGGGAGAAAAATCTAGGGAATACATAATGGATCTTCCCTGATGCCTCTCTTTGAGGCTATAAATAAGACAAGACGTAGCATTAACTCCATTCTTGGAAATATATCAGAATATATTAGGCAATTATAACTTTGCAAATATTAAAAATAAAGCAATTTAACAGTGGAGTGGATTCTTCTCTTGCAGAACATTTTGTACACTGTTCTGATGGATGTTTCAAACAAAATAATAACAATTTGTAACATTTTTAAAAACCTAACATTTATGAAATATTATGCATATTAGAAGGCTTAGGAATACAGTATAATATTAGAATCATAGTGCTGGAAGAGACCTCAGAGGTCTTCTAGTCCAACCCCCTGCTCATACCACCCCGGTCAAATAGTTGTCCAATCTATTTTTGAAAATCTCTAGTGATGGAGTGCCAACCACAACCCCAGGAGGCAAGCTATTTCATTGATTAATTAATTGTTCTCACCGACAGAAAATTTCTCCTTCTAGGTTAGATGTCTCTTTAACAATTGACATCCAATTCTATCTGTCACCGTTCTCTTCAATCAATGTATTGTCAGTTGAATTTCGTACTCAAGTTATAGCAGTGGGAATAGTATAAAGGACTACAACTGATGACAAGGAAGTTGCAGAAATAGGTTAGAATCCTTCCATTGGGTGGGGGGAGGGGAGAGAAATTGATAGCCTCTCTGTATATCGAAGACCGCCTCTTATTTTCACCAAGAAAGATGAGGAAATCCATATATAGCAGCACCAACACAAATTCTGTAGTTTGCATAAATAATATGACCTGGAGGCCATAGATTTTTTAGATCCTGTCTATAAAAGCTCCATGAGGTAAGATGAGAAAACAAAATGTATTATCCTCAGGGAATTTTGTACTTAAAATTTATCCTCATCTATACTACACTAGAAACATAAGAGTCATCATTTATTGACTCTGGAAAATTTGATAGTCATCCATATTGGGATTTTTATACATCATTTTATGTGGTGAGGTCAGATTGAAAGCAGCAGCAGTTTTCTATTCATCATTTTTGAAGAAACAAGTTTTAATTTCCAGAGAGACTGTTGATGTTTCTATTTTAATCTCTGGTAATAAGCTTTTTAATAAAGCAGCCTGTGAGTAGACATTGTGACAGATGATGGCCGAAATATATAGATTGATAACCAAAAATAAATAAATAAAATAGTTAAAACAATTCAGAACTGAACTGTTTCCAAATTCAAAAGTGAAATATAAAGAAGATAATGTTTAGATGCTTATATGTTTGGATACACCTGTCCAATTGAGATTCATGCGCTCACATTCAAAGAACAAGTGGAAGCTGGGCAGGAAAGCCTTTGAGCCTGTTTCTGGAATGGAAAGCTCTTTAGATAGTCACCTCAGGTCCTAATCACCTCATGGACTGTACTTGGGGCTGCCCTTGAAGATCATTCAGCAGCTAGTCCAAAATATAGTGGTATGGGCAATGATGCGGACACCTTGTTATGCCCATGTGCCATTGCTGCTTCACAAACTGCACTGGTTGCCACTTCATTTCCAGGTGCAGTTCAGCTGCTGGTTGGCATTTATAAAGATTTTCATGGCACAGGGCCTGGTTAATGGTGCGACTGTTTCCCTCTGTTGGTTTCTGCCGGCATTGTAAGATTGGGCAAAGTTCACCTTCTCTGTTGCAGTGACTGCTTCTGGAATGGCATCCCTTTATCACCCCTAAAGGTGCTGCAGTGGCGCAGTGGTTAGAATACAGTATTGCAGGCTAATTCTGCCAACTGCCAGCAGTTCGATCCTGACAGGCTCAACCTTGACTCAACCTTCCATCCTTCTGTGGTCGGTAAAATGAAGACCCAGATTGTTGGGGAGGGGCAATATGCTGACTCTGTAAACCGCTTAGAGAGGGCTGTAAAGCACTATGAAGTGGTATATAAGTCTACATGCTATTGCCTTTCCTATCTCAGAAACCCTTAACACTCCCATTCTGCCACTGATCTGTTTGTCTTTTGGCTCTGCTCCCAGGCTTGAGGTTCAGGTAGCTATCAAGCCTCTGATCTTTTTTTTTTTTAAATGTATCAGATTATTTGTTTCAGATGTATTGTACATGTCTTTTTCCTTTCAGTTTTTAGAGATCTAATCACTCAGAGTCAGGTCAAATCTAATAAATAAACTTTTTTTTTAATTAACACATGTTTATCTGAATTGACAAGAGATGCATTAGGAGTCCTTTGGTTTGAGAATCATACAATTCAATCCTACACTACCTATCGAACTCAATTCACTTGGAATTTACATTCATTTGTTTTGGATTAAAATACATATAATTAAGGGCTAGTTATTTTGAGAGGAATGTCAGCCGTGAGCAGGCAGCATGAAAACTCCAATCCATGGGCACACTAGAGGTTTAGGGAGCCTTGACTAGATCACCTGAAAGCTCTTCTCTTTCCCCCTTCTTATTCCCACAGGAAAAATAGAAAACTCTTCTGTTTAAACAGTCCACTGCTTGGTGATTAAAAAAACTCTTCTCGACTTTCCTGCAAAGGTCAATGGAAGTTTTGTTTTTTTAAATGCATTGCTCTGAAGGGGTGACTGGCCATGTTCCTTAAAATTTCATCCGACAATTGCAGTATAACTACAATGTATCACTCTTAGCTTCTTGTAAGTAACTTGTCTCTGGACTTAAAGTCTGTGGAGATTCTCAGTCACCCAGGTCATGGTTGTCCCAAAGATGCTTTTTCAGGAGGCAACTGGACTTCCTTGTTTTTTTCTTTGAACATGTTTATATTCTGCAAGGAATATAAATCCTTCCATTCCCCACTATCCTGTTAGAACTGAAGAAGCTTCTTGGATGAGAAGCGAAACGTCTTCAAAGAAAAAACAAGAAAGTCCAGTTGCCTCCTGAAAAAGCACCTTTGGGTTATGCTAGAGAGTTTCTGGACTGGAGAATTGGTCCACGAACTGTCTGGGGAATTTGCGAAGCTGAAGTCCACACATCTTGTCATTGTTCAGTTTGAAAAACACTGGAGAAGATGGATCATCCATACATTCGCTGAATTAATTCCTTTGCCAAATTAAAAGTGGATTGTGTTGATGGAACAGGGTTCATTAAAGCCTACACAATGATCCACCTTTCCTGTATTCCTGCTATTTTATTTTTGATTATATTAACAGGGTAGAGAAAGCTTTGCCTGCAAGCATTGTATCAGTGTGGGTGCTGCCATTATTCTTATCCAACAAATAATGGGAAATCAATGTAAATGTAGCACTGCTTTATATTTCAGCTGTACATGCACTGCCATCAAGGAAGTAAGAGTTATGGTCTACCAGTGTGTTGTAGCTCATTCAAGTTATATATGTCAACTGTGCCAGAATGACTTACATGGAATGAACTCCCTTCACTGAACATAAGGGTAGTGGGAGCTTCGTTATATTTGCTTACATTCTCCAGATTTAGCTTTACGGAATGATACCACAGAGACCGCTACAGTTGCCAACAGAGCTGGAATAATTTGCCCTTTGTTGTTTTCAAGTCACAGCTTTCATATCCATTTGTCAGGATAGATTACTGGCTCTTTGCTTGCTTGTTTGGTTGCAGTCTTTTTCCTTTAGCAACCACTGTTCAGTTTGTGTTATAAATGAGTCACAATAATTGTGAGCCAAATGCCCATCACTCTAATATGTGATGAAAGCTTTCCTACTGCAGAAAAGGGTATCTGGGCATGAATAGGAAGATACACAATGCAGGATTGTGTGCACATATGACTTCCTAACCATCTCTCAATAAGAAACATGGAGACTCCATCGAGCCATCATGACTAATACTCTCCATTCAATTATCTGTCCCCTTTTAAAATCATCTGCACCAATAAACATTGCTGTCTCAAAACAATGAGGTCTCTAGAGTAATGGGTTCATTTAAAAACATGCAAAACTCAGATGAGACTCCCTTGGTAGCATTTTGGCAAAACCTGGCTTATCTAAAGCAACCAAGATATGACATAGTTGGAAATAACAACATCAGTACAGTGCAACTGGGCTCCCAGGAAAGCATTAACAGCTGGACAGCCCTGAGTGAAGGCAAAGCCATAGCTGATATATATCTTTGACCTATAAAGCTATGCAGTTGATGTCTCATCCTAGTACTTGGAGATGTAGATGTTTTCATAGGAAACAACAGAATCCTGGCTGAATCCTGGACAAGAGTAAGTGACTTTGGCTTTGGGTAATTTTTGTTTCTGTGACTTTACCATCTTCGGTACTGGATGGAATAGCACTGACCTAGGCAGATCAAATACATAATCTAGGGATTGTTCTAGACTCATGACTCTTGCTTGAGGCTTCCAAATGCCCTTGCAGGTTCACAAACCTGGTTCCCTTGTTGATAACCTTTTGCTCTTCTCCAAAAATTATAATGTTGTATTCAGTCTAGCTGGCAACCCTGAAGCCTCAAAAAGCCCCAGCCATTAAGTACCTGCTCTATGCATTTGTCAGATTATCTTTTATGATGAAGCCCCTTAGACCATTCTGAGAAAGAAAACAAAAATGACTTGGAGAAATTGTTTGGAAAGCCTCTGCTTTTCGTCATGTCATAAATAGAGTTATTTAAAGTCAGAGTAATTTCATGTTGCTGTTAGATTTCCCAATTCATATTTCTGAAAGTCACAGCTGTTCCTGACAAGGACAGAAACAGAGTAGGAAAATGCCACTCTACAGTTCATGAAGGAAGAATGGATTGGAAATGAAACAAATAAGCACATATTCAATTTCATAGGCTAAGAAAATTCGTTCCTAGGTGAGAATGGAAGAGTCAAAAGTAGCACATCTTAAGGATGCCATGTTGGTGAGGCCAGATTTTTGGTAGTCTTTCTTCTAGTTAGAATTCAATAGTGGAGAACAGGTAATCACTAAAATTGTTGGACTCATCACACATATCTGGGAAGTCCTGGAATTAGGGAATGTGCTTTCAGTTTTTATATTCAGAAATTGCTGCCTATATGTCAAGACTCACTGTGGTATATCAAATTAAGATCTTATGGAAACTGTTTTTTGAACCATCCCAACAGAGAGCTTCAGAGATCTCCAGAAGAAAGGAATGTGTTTCCCTTTTGCTTCAGAAGGTACTTCTGCCTTCATCTTATGCTACAAAAGACTCATATCTAGCTTTCTTTTTCTTGAAATAGAACTTCTTACAAAATCACAGAAGTTGTTAAAATCTTGGTTGCCATGTTTTGGTTTCATATGATTTGATAGCAGTTTGACTTCATTCAGGGCTAGTCTTGGAACAAGAGGTACCTCTGAACTGTCCATGGTGCTGATCACCTGCATTGTCTTTTGTACTTTAAACATCTCTTGTAGGAGAACGTTGGGACAGAAGATACTCTGTTTCAGCATCCTTCAGATCTCTCACCTACTTCGCTTGGTATGGAGATTGTGCTCTCCCAAAATGGGCGTATGGCCTTTATCAAGATGCAACACATTTTTCCCTGGTTTTATATTCAAATGTAATATATTGTGGCTTTAGGGCCATATGCCTGCTCCTGAAACTTTGTGTACAGTTCGAGTCAACCCCAAAATTGTCATAAAATCACAGTTTAAGTGCAACAAAGGATACAATTATTTTAAAATATGGGCAATAATCTTATTAATTATATTTGTTTAACTAGATGAATTAAAGTGGTAAAAGAGGAAGTAAAGAACAAGAAGAATTTGATTATATATGTTTATTCTATATCTTGGTCATATTGACTACTTAGAGAGCAGTTCAAGGATAAGTGTAGACCTTGACCCATCTCCCTCCCTCCATTCCCTCCCTCCCTCCCTTCCTCTCTCTATACATACATACATATCTTTGTGTGTGTGTGTGTGTATGCCCATACTTTGTATTTTTGTATTTTGACAATAATTTGCTTTTAACAGATGTATTGGTATTGTATATTTAAATGTTAAAACTTTTGAGAACTTTTATTAGGTGAATTGCTGTGCTCTATTTCAAAGATGGATTCCAGTATTTCATATAGAAGTTCACAGAGGTTGAAATCTTCCAAATCTTCTTGCTTTCAAACATGTACACATGTACACATGTATAGATAACATTGTTAAAAAACAATTCTCTGACTATTCTCAAGGCACATAAGGATGGTCTGAGATTTTTATAAAGTGCTGTACTCAGAAAGCAGCTAAAAAAGTTAGGTAGAGAGAAATGGAAGAGTCACAGATTTGTCAGTAGGTGAGGAAGGAATATAACGGGAAAAAAATATACTTTTTACAACCCTGGAGCAGTGTGCCAAAGACATTGTATTTTGTTTCATTGTGTTACTTCTTTTTGTTCTATTTGTCAAGAATCTATCCAGAAGCAATATCAACTGAATTCCTGATTCATTTTTTTTCTTGATATGATGCCTATTAGCTTTGAAAATGATCAAGTGTGCCAACTCTGGCCAAAAAACCACTGGTTCCTATCTTACTTTCCATAACAAAATTCTGGATGTAATTTCAGCTTTTCCATCAGTTTTTTTCATATGTTCTATCTACTTGGTAGCTTACTTGGTTAATTCCTTGCAGAATGGGACAACCGTAGTGTCAGGGTTTCAAGTAATAATCCCATAGCAAGCAAAACTCCAAGGCAGATGAATTCCTCAAAGCGTAGCTTTATTGGAAATATCATATTGGCACAGATCTGGTGAAAACTGACTCTGAAGATTCCCATGGTTTTCAACTAATTAAAGGTAAAAGTTTTTCTGCTTTCTCAAAACAATCAGTCACATGGTCCAATCACAGTGAGATTTGGCAACCGGGTAGCATCACTCTGCCTTCCTCTGACAAGGTGTGAGAATGTCCTTGGTTCTCAAGAGAAAGCATTTTGTTTTGGCTACAGAATCCCCTCTATCTCAAATCCCCCCTCCCTATCCCTCAGCTCCAGTGTGGCAACACTGAAGTCGTCAAAAATGGCTTTGGTCAGGTCAGGGTTGACACATAATCAAAAGAACCATATGAACTTTTAATTCTTCTCAGATGGAATTTTAAATAAGATAAATAAAAAAGTCAAAACATCTGGGTGACCACAAGAGGGGGGAAAAAACATCTAAAGTTGGCAATACTTCAGTAGGCCAAACATTACAGTATAAAGTGCAAGAGTTTCCAAGAAGTTTCCAAGATATCCTCAGTATGCCAGATGGTTAAAAGAATCCAGGAGAAAAAAATGGAGAGAAGAATGAAAGGACATGACTGATGTTATGAAACATTCTTTAGACATCCAGATCATGACCTTACATATAAAGATCTTCCATCATTTACTGAGAAGGGAAAAAATCCAAGAGATTTGCCTGTGCCTATTTCTAGTGATATAGGATCTAACTTGTTTCTCTGCAGAGTTTCCAATATTTTATCTAATGTCTCTAATTTAGAACAGGCATGTCATGAATAACAGTTACATCTCCTCTCCACCTTTCCATTTAAAAAAAATAAAATAAATTAACCTTAATGAGGAAGGTGTATCTATCAATCCTTTTGAACTGATGAGTTTGCTCAACATAGAATTATCGATTTCTATTTCTCTATTTCTAACACTAACAATTAAAGAACACACTTGAATATATTTAATTTTTACTGGCTTCATATATGCAATCCTGTGGATGTTTGTGGATTGTCCTCTGCAGAAAACACAGAGAACGTCTATGAAGATTCTCAGTCATCCAGGTCATGGTTGTCCCAAAGGTGCTTTTTCAAGAGGCAATTGGACTTTCTTGTTTTTCTTTGAAGATGTTTCGCTTCTCATCCAAGAAGCTTCTTCAGTTCTGACCAGATGGTGGGGAATGGAAGGATTTATATTCCTTGCTGACAGCCGATCATTTGCATTCTTTTAGAGAGTCGTTGAGGCCACTTGGAGGTTTATTTGTGTCCTCAGGGTCACCTGAGTAGTGCAAATGGATATGGAGCCTTCTTGGAACTTCTGAAAAGGCTGTGTTGTAGACTGGAGATAGATGATATCTACGATGATATCTATCTCCAGTCTAGAGGGAACAATCTTTAACATGTGATATGATGGGATGAGCGACTGATGTGATGCTACTGTAAAATGCAGTTGTGCATGTAAAATAAAACAAATCCGATATCTAATAAGCACTTGGTCTATTACAATTTGTGTTGTTTTTGCAAACTTCCAAGGGTGTCCTTGTAATGTAGAATGGAAAAGCCCAATTTAAATATAACTGCAAGGTGAAGTCTATCTCATTAAGGAATACACACGTCTACCTTTCTTCAATCAGTCAATTTTAGTTACAGCCGAATGGCAGCAATGCAAGAATATTATTTTATTTATTTATTTTTACATTTATATACCGCCCCATTCCGAAGACTCGGGGCGGTTTACAACTTATAAGCAATACTCTTACATCAGTATATTAATCCAATATCCAATATATCTAATTATATAATTTTCCTTGAAATTTTATTTAAGTATGGGCAAACATACTCTTTGTACAATGGCTTAAACAAATCTGTCACATTTTAGGATTTGGTCACCTACAGTATTTTCATTCATTGTTTGCCAGGTTTGAATTGTAAACATTTGAGTATATGGTCAAATGCAGCTTATGTTTACAATTTCGTGTTTCACTGTGACCATCTGCAAAATTGGTCAGAATGAGATGTAAAGAACTGAAGTAGAAATCCTTACTAAACGTAAATTGCCTTTTTTCTGAGCAATAATATCAGGAAAAAAAATAAAGCAATCTTTTTTACCTTGATTTAGACGTGAGTTTGAGCTTTTTGCTATTTTTATCCTTCGCATACTGGATAATTGTAAAGTTCAATAAAACATTCCCTCTTGTCTTTGCAGTAACTTTCCCATTTCTTTATTAGTAAAAGTGGGGGAGGGGGAGCAAAACCCAAACTTCTCCCGTTCTTGACAGCCCTCTAGAGAGAAACAAAAGAATTTAATTTCCTCGCTGTGTCTAATGCACAGTTAAATTCTACAGTGAATGAACCTATTCATCAGGATGACCCAATGTGAAAATTAGCTGCGTGACATTTGCAAATGTGGGGGCAGGAAGAGGAGGAGAAAGCAAGCTCTTAAAAAAGATCTTCGGGGGTGGGAGATCATGAAGTGAGGCTCACCCACTTGAAATATGATTACAACAGTCAGGTAATCAGAAAGAACATATAGTAGCAGGTCTCTTATTGAAACTTTTGCCCCGGTCCAGCTTATCCATTTCTCAACAAATCCAGGTGGAAGACTAGAAGAATCTTGAGTTACAACAGTTCATTTAGTGACTGTTTGAAATTACAAGAGCAGTGAAAAAAGTGACTTATGGCCATTTTCACACTTATGACCATTGCAGCATTCCGTGATCATGGCATCAAAATTCGGATGCTTGGCAATTGGTTCATATTTATGACAGCAGTAGTGTCCCGGGGTTGTGTGATCAACTTTTGTAACCTTCTCACAAGCAAAGTCAATGGAGAAGCCAGATTCATTTAGCAACCATGTTACTTACATAATGGCTGCAGTGATTCACTTAACAACTGTGGCAAGAAAGGTTATAAAAATGGGGCAAAATTCACTTAAGAAATGTCTGACTCGGCATCAGAAATTTGGGGTTCAATTGTGGTCGTAAGTCGAGGACTACCTGTGGTAAATACCCGTTGAGGTTTCATCTTTCTATGGACAAATTTGGCCTGCAGCAGTGAAAATATTTAAAAAAAAACATTGGGGGAGTAGGGGGCAAAACAGCTACCAGATAAAGACAAAACCCTTGATTTGTTTAGATCTGTGGGTACATTTGGAATCTGAGAGAACATATCAGGGACTCTCCAAATGCAGAGGGAGGCAAAAGCAGCCATTTATTAGAAGCAAAACCAGCAAAGAGATTATTTGCCAGCTCACCTAATATTCCAAATGCTCAGATACCTCCAGCTTTCCTTTGGTAGGAAGATTTCCAAGAGTAGACTGCAGTTGCCTTCTGTCAGACTTGTGAGGTAGCCCAGGCAAGAAGCACACTCAGAAGAACTTGGTCTAATTTTATTGTAAAGTTATATTAATTGAATCTTGCAAATCTTAAAGGACATCTCTGCCACCTTGGCTTTGCAGTGCAAGAAACCAGGGAGGGTCCCTTCTGAGATCTTTGTCATGCCCCCATTCCTTCTGCAGACTCAACTTGTCTTTTATTTGACCATTGCCTAGTCTTCAGCTCTTCCTTCTGTCTCCCACATTCATTCCCGTATACCACTGCATCTTCTGCCTGTGTTTTCTATTAATGGTTACGGAACCTTGGTGCATCTAAAGGCATTCTTAACAATAAAGATAACCTGGAATCTGGCAACTTGCCTTCCATTCTTTTCTCTCTTTTTTGTCAATTTATTCAACAAAGTAAATCAGCTATTTTATTTATTTGTAATTAAATCAGTTTTCTTTTATAGACTCTGAATTTTAAGATGTTAGAAGCCTCTCCTGAGGGAAGTGTCCATGGACATATGTTTTCCATGAGCAGTTTGCAAGCTGGGAAATGTACCATCCTCATTCTGCTCCTGACAAAGATCAACCTCTTGTTTCCAAAACCCAGGCCCTATCCTTGACCAAAAGCAGTCAATCAACCTGTTTGTTTTTTTTTACTTCCTAAGGATAACAATCCTGCAAAGCTAGAATTAATTTGGGATATAGAAGTCTGTGGGACCAGATGGGAAATGAAATGTAATAGAGGCTAAGGAGGCACATGCAGAAAACCCATTGGAGGATTGCTCTGAAACAAAATTTGTCTTGAGAGTTCAGGAAAGTTCAGGAAAAATAAAAATCCCTTGTGGAAAGTACGTACGCATAAGTTGTCTTGAGTTTCAATTATCATTTCTATTAATTCTTATTTCAGTACTTAAGCCTTGCCTACTAGGTTTCTGCAAAAGGGTGCTTCCTTTTGATAAAAGGATTTTGTCAAGCATCCATTTGAAAGCACTTTGCAAGATACCAACACCATCTCCCATTTCTTAATGAAATTAACTACTGTGTTGCATCACCTAACTTCTTGGGCAATTTCAGTTTTTAGATGAGTTTCCTATGCATGCGCTGAAACCCTGATGTTCCAATCAACCACAGGAAGTGTTAGAAGAGTTCTCTACTTTTTGCAATGCATGATGGAACTGCCAGCTGAAGCTTAGATGCAGCTAATAGCATCACCTCTATGCCTGGAGGTTAATTGCATCAGTTTTAGGGTGTGAAGTACCTCACTAAGACAAATCACACCCTGTTTTGCACACCCCTGTTGGGTACCCCTCCATTTTGCATGTTATCTATCATTAGGATTTTTAAATGGCACAAGACATCAACTTCAGGAATAAACCTTTATCATCTGTGACATTTGACGGAGAGTTTCATGCTTATTTTTGGAAGCAGAGTACATAATTATATCATAAAGATATTTGAGATTGGTGTTCATTAATCTGGGAGTGCAATTTTACCATCTGGAAGGGAGTGGCCATCTAATAACCAAGGCCTGCAGTGGACTGCACAGTGATGGGCTGGATGGATGTGAACTGACCTGACCCAAAACTGAAGGGAGGATTTATTTCAAAAATGTTGAGTTTGATTTCTGTTGTATTTTTTTTTCTTTGCTTCAGCTACACTTTATCCTACATCCAAATATTGTCAATGAATAGTGGTTTTTAATAGTACTTAAGGAAGAAATGATTAAATGCATGTGAAGTAATTAAGCTTCTATGGACATTGCTTTTGTGTCTCAGCTTCATCTCTGCAAATCCCAGCATATCTATGTCCATCTCTCAGCAGCTCTACCTCTGTCTCCGTTTAGCTCTCTATCTCTCTGAATGTTCATTTCAGAGCCAAAACTTCTTGTTTTTCTTATCAGTAATAGTTAAGTCAACCCTGACTCTCAGGGACTGAAAGAGTCCATGCAGGGTTCTTGACAAAATTTCAGAAATGGTTTGTCATTGTCTCTTTCCTAGGTTGAGAGAGTGACTAATCCCAAGGTCACCCAATTGACTTTTATTGTCTATGAGCCATGGTGGCGCAGTGATTAGAGTACAGTACTGCAGGCTACTTCTTCTGACTGCTGGCTGCCTGCAGTTTGGGCAGTTCGAATCTCACCAGGCTCAAGGTTGACTCAGCCTTCCATCCTTCTGAGGCTGGTAAAATGAGGACCTAAATTGTTGGGGGCAATATGCTGACTTTGTAAACTGCTTAGAGAGGGGTGTAAAGCACTGTGAAGCGGTATATAAGTCTAAGTGCTATTGCTAGTGCTAAGATGGGAGAAGAACTCAGGTTTCTAGCCAAATGCCTTCATCACTACACAAAACTGCCTTTGGATAATTATACTTGGGTTGAAACATTTAATAATGTCAGAAGAAATAATATTTACTTTGATTCAGTGGCATCTATGATAACATATAGTGGTCTATCTCAAATTTGTGTGTTTCTGGTGGGTTTGTATTATAAATCCAATGATTGTGTTAGCTGGAAAATTCTGGGAACCGAGAACCTAACAAATCCGATGTCAGTTTTAGTCTTCTATTGCTGCTTGCAGTTGAAAAAAAGTAGAATTTGATAAAATACATATCAACAAACATGTTTTGGCATTTTACAAAAAGTATGTTTTCTAATGTTCTGTGTTCCTTTTGCTTGAGCAAAGGAGAATTATCATTTTTAGCAGTGCCATATTATCATTTCTAGTTTGGTGGGGGGGTTTTCATAGCAATGTACTTTTACAGATTGATTTGCAAGGTTGAGTGAAAAGGTTATCTATGAAATATATATTTCCATTTACGCAACTTTGTGAAAAAAGTTGTTTAATTTTTAGGGTCATTATTTCTTCTGTGTTTTTTTTTATCATCCCGTTTTACATGCAAACATTCTCTCAGAGATGCTCAATGCCCTGTGCGAGTGAAAATGATGTACATAAATGTCAGCGAGGTGAAGAATTTAGCTTCATGTTTACAAACTAAAAAAGCAATAAATACAAGGAAACGTGCAGAGAAGAGAGATCTATTTAGTAAGGCAAGAATTAAGATACATTCATAAACAGAATGCATCAGAAACAAAGGGAAATGATCCTTTAACCTTTCTTTCCACTCACACTGCTTGATCAGAAAGTCAAGGTAACTTTGTTATCCTTCCATTCCTAAGCAAAGAATGCAGTATTTTGCTTCACAATCACATCTGTAGACTGTTTATCCAAAGTCACAAACGAACACTCTGAAATATTTGGCAAGGGCCCTGAACCAGCTGTAGATTGATCGTTTGAGTTCCCTGCTGATCTGTTTGTTTATGCAATTGATAAGGCATTGCTTTTATTACAAGTAGGCAATCAAGCTTTAGAAGGGAAACCTCTGCTGAAATCAATCCCATTGAATATAATTTCAGACTTAATTATACTCTGGAAAGCTGTTCCTGCACACAGCCCCATATCCGTAGATACCCCACAATGTTTCACAAAAACATGTGCATTCGAGTAATAAGGGATTGAACTAGGTTTCCCCGTGTTGTGCTTCTGAGTCTGTAAAATAAATTATTCTGGAAAAGATTATTGAAGGCACTGCTGTCCCAAACTCAAACAAGTTGTGGATTAAAACCAACTTTTCAGAATTTAGAGAGCAGTTCTTTCATGCTGTCCCACTTCAGCAAATGAGGCTGGGAAACTGGAGCTCAGTCTAACAGGTATCTACCAACTTCAGAAAAGCTGATCTACTCATACAACATTAGATGAATCAAAAGTTTGACTTTGTATAAGGATGCTTCTTGTCTTTTTAATCCTGAGGGTTTACAGCATTGCAATGGTGATGCAGAATTCTCGAGTAATCCAGAATAAAACAAATTTTAATTAAACCTGTCACAGAGGGGAAGTATTTCAGGACTGAGAAGATTTCAAATAATTTATCAACAATATTCTTCTCAGCAGACAATGGCTACTGTTTTATGCTAAATGTCTTTATTCTAGTAAGTTATTGAAAAGTATTTCTCTTTTAAAAAAATAGTGTGTGTGTATTCTCGACAAACCATCTTTCTCTCTGACATCCTTGTATCCTTTTTAGAACATTGTGTGCTGCAAACCGGGTAGCAGTTAAGGAAAAAACAAAGGGGAAAGCCACACTTCCAGCACTTTATTTGCTGTTTCTTATTACATGGTGTTAAGAGAATCTCATTAGTATGGATCCATATTACCCCTTCCTCCTTAGGCTTGCATGCATGGAAGCAGAGGCAGCTTTTGCATATGTCCCACTTTGAAAAGGATCAATGCTCATTTGTAACCAATAGGCTGTTTTGTTTATTTAGTGCAGGAAAGACTTTGACAGCATTTCCATTGTCACAGTTAATTACATCACAACAGATGAGACTCTTCCCCTGGAATAGAAGTGTGGTCTGTCTGATTTGAAGGGGAAGGAAGAGGAAAGTAAGATCATTAAAAGGAAAACCTTCTGCATGGCTCACCTATCTTTCTAGTGCAGCGCTAACCCTGAAAGAGGGAAATTGCTTTATCTCATTTTCATCTTACAGCTAAGAGGGAAATCACTCTCTTCTCTCCTTCCTCTCATTTTATGGCAAGGTAGACCAATCTCAGAGAAGATAAATGGGATATATTTTATTAAGAATATGAGAAAAAGCCATTTTTCTTTTGCTTTAAGTAGTTGCATGTAGAACATTCAGAGACAAAGAAGCTAAAAATATAAAATTAATCCAAACACAGACATCATCTGAAAATTATGTCCAAGAGGGAAAAAAAATAAATGGCCGTGAGCAGATCACAGAATGCATTATCTGCTTCTGTCAACCCCAACAGATACACCAGACCATGAAATCAGTAACTCCACAGAAAGTCCAAAATTACCTTTATTGAAATGGACTGCTATAACAGAATTTTGTGAGTCTGATTGTTCTATAGTTCTTCTTATATTATTCTTATAGTTCAGTGAATTAGGGAGGTAATTCTTCCTATATTTTTCTTATAGTTCAGAGAATTAAGGAGGTGTTTTTCTGATCTGGTTCCAAATGTTATCTGGGTTTTCTGGGCTTAAAAAATGTTCCAGCTCCCTTGCTTTGGCAATGAGTCCCACATCTCTCCACCAAGGTCATCCTCCTTATTCTCTATACATATCAACATAAAAGTAATTCTTATTTTAAAAAGCTCCATTTTTCATAAAACACCAAAGAATTGGACTGAGCTTGTGTACCACAAGACCCAGAAAAGAAAAACTGAGCACAGCCCTTAGCTAACTTTTTCTAATTTTCAGAAAATAGATGCCATTTGAAAAGGAAAGATACTTAAATCACGGTTCTTTTCCAGGTGCATCTCTAGGTGAAACATCTTAGGGCATCTTTGGGATTTAGGTGAGCTGTTTAAAGAACGATGTGGGAAATGAATCAGATTCTTTCTATAGGAAAAAAAATCATACCCAGCCATAATTTTTCCCCATAATGATCAACATTAGCTGGTTCTGCAGAAGGAAAGGTTTGAGTGACCTTATGATTTGGCTCTTCTGTAAATAATAATATGGTTCCCAGCCTCCTTCCTTAATTTATTTGTAGTGCACAAAAGCTGTCCTCTTTAAGAAAAGCAGAAGTAAATGAAAATGAGATCTGTGATCAGCTGGAGACTTGAGTCTTGCATGATCAAACTCAGTGATTAATAGTTAAACCAGATACTGTTTCATTTCCCAGTAAACTGTGAAAGGTAGGTCAACAACGAGAAGCAATCAGCCTCATATAACTGTATCTAAGAATGTACAGGGGTATGAATCGGACCAAGTAATAATGAGAAGGCTCATTTTAAATCCCTCCTGTTAGGGATGGTCGTAGAATTGATTTTTCTCACTTGCATATCCAGTTTTTTGGAATAATTGACCTCCCATGATAGGACCAGATCCACTTTGTTGATCTCTATGAAAGCTTTAAAAATATGTCTTTTAAAGAGACAGATTTTTCAAAAGAGAGATTTGAAAGTTGAGCTAATGTGAGCAATGACACCACTCACCCAAAATTAAGGTTTGTGTTTTGATGTTGACATGCTTCTCAGATGATGGACCTTTTTGTAATTTTCCTTACAATTTTTAATAATTAACTCTATACTTTCATTTCTTTTTAATCTTTTTTTTTTTACTGAAAAAGGGAATGTAAACTGCTTAGAGCAGGGGTATCAAACTCACGCCCCGTGGGCTGGATGTGTCATTCACTGGCCACGCCCACTCCCAGTTTAGAGAAGGGGGAAAAGTCATGATATGTCATATGATGACAATGTGATGCTACAAGTTTGACACCCATGGCTTAGAGTCTTTTTGAAATGGGAGCAGCACATAAGCCCTGGTAAATAATAGATAAATAAACCAATTTGAGATGAGACACACAGAATTAATTCCTTCCTTCCTCCCTTCTTCATTCCCTCCCTTGTTTCCTTCCTTGTTTCCTCCCTCCTTTCCTTCCATTTACCCACAGTATCTCTCACCCATCTCAGTACCAAAACATTCTTGGTGGCATAAAACATTACAAAGCTAACCCCAAAGCAATGTAATAATGAATAACTATATCATAATCAATATTAAAAAGAAAATATTTTCTCTATCTCCCCAAAGCCTAAGAATAAACCGAAAACATGCACCCGTAGTTCAGTTAGCTGAAACCACATTAACAAAACAGCTTTATTTTGTCACAACATAAAAGCTGCAGATACTTTTGAAGGCTGCCATCTCAAGCAGGAGAGGGAAATTTCAGCATGTCCTGTCTTGATGAACTAACCAGTCAGGCAGAGTCAGTTCTGGCCAGTTGTTGCATAATGTGTCTGCACCTTTTATACTTTTAAAAGTAGTGTCTGACACTTTAAATTAAATCTTGGTTAGAGACAGTTGGGGACAATTGTTTCTTTTGTACTGCAACTCTTTGCACATTTGTGTAAACTATTTTTATTGGCTGATATTGAATGCAGAATGCTGGATTGGATCAGCCTTGTTGCAATTCATTGAATAATAAAAATGGAAGGGTGTATATTCCACGTACTCCTGTTCCAAATATTGCCCAGCAAAGTAATTATCTGGCTGATCAGTCAGGTCTCTTGCATGCATGTCTTGTCTGTCAACTTCTCAGACCTATACTGTTACTATACTGTTCTCACTTTGGCAACTTTTAAGATGTGTGGACTTCCAACTCCAATCCCCAGCAAAGCTGGCTAAGGAATTGAGGATCTGTCTCTGTCTCTCTGTCTCTCTGTCTCTGTCTCCGTCTCTGTTTCTCTCTCTCTGTGTTTCT
>JANHFL010010640.1:207423-218860 GCA_032468155.1 Oxyrhabdium leporinum
GGACTATAAATTGTATTAGAATAACTTTTGCTTTCCTACACTTTTGTTTTCCACTTTCGATCACATTCCTGTGAGAGGCCCTTTCAGGGTCCTTATCTATTCTCTGAGATGACCATTACCAAAACATCTTTACACCTATGGATTGGCCAAGAGTCATCACAAAACCAGGGTGGGGTCTCAAATGCCTTAAAACTAAGTGTATTGTTAGAAGGAATGTAGAAGTTGCTTTCACTTTGTCCTGTACCACTTCTGCTCAATAAAAAGTATCCTGTTTGAAATTCATCATTTCAAGAGTTCTACTTTCTTGAATTTGAAGGAGAGGGAGAACCTGACAGTGGGTCTTCTTCTGGATAAGCAGCTAACTGAAGAATAGAAAACAAAGTATAGAGGTAAAATAATAATTCTTACACAAAATGTGAGATAAAACTAGTTGGGTCCCCCAATGTTCTGTCCCAAGTCCAACACTTTTTAATATACTTATAAAGCACCTGAAATTGCCCATTGACTGGTGGAATAGCGAAGTTTTCTAATCACACTAAATTATCTAGAGTAGTAACAACAGTAAGGAATTGCAAAGAGCTTCAAAGAGATCTCTGTGCATCAGAGGAGTAGACATCATCAAAAGGGCAGATGACATTTCACATGAGCAAATGCAAAGTGATGTACATTGGTGCCAAAACCTTAACTACTCATACAAGTTAATGGGTTTAAAGATAGTAGTGACTGATAAGGAAAGAGATCCTGAAGTAAATGGAAAAGAGTTTATTGAAAGTGCCAGCCCAGTGTGCATCTGCTGTAAAAAAGGCCAACAGCATGTTTGGGATGATGATGATGATGATGATGATGATGATGATGATGATGATGATGATGATGATGATGATGATGATGATGATGATGATACGGTAGTCAAAATAGAGATGCCAATGCCCTGGTATAAAGTTCATCAATGATGAAACCACCCCTGTAATATTGTGTACAGTTCTGATTGTTGCACTTTCACTAGAGTATTGTGGAGCTAGAGAGGATTCAGAGGAGGGTAACTTAGATTAAGGGGGTAGAATAGCTTCCCTGTGAGCAGAGCTTGCAATATTTGGTGTTTTTTTTTATTCTCCATCAAATTCCAAGGTTGGATTTCACATTGTGTGAATACACACACACACATGCAAAATGTGAAATCCAACCTTTGAATTTGCTGCCAGGAGATGTAGCACTGGTGTGTGTGTGTGTGTGTGTGTGTGTGTGTGTACCAGTGTAATTTTCTTCTAAATCAAGAACTACTGGGTAGTACTTTCAAGTAGTTTGATAAAGAGTCCACTGTGAGTTTCCAGAGTTCTGACAATGCTTTGTTCTACCAGACGCCAGATGTGGTGCCTTTTCCAATCTCTATGAGTATTCAGTCTATAAGTGGCTTCCTCAGATCCCATAGCTTGGTAACGTTGGAGAAAACAACCTGTTGCTGTGCAGTTTGCTAGAACCAGTTGTTAATGGAATAATTGGAAATTGCTTTTAATGAGCTGCTTATTGTTTTACTCTCTTTAACAATTGGCACGCATGCCAAGCACATATCAAACATGACTGCAATGAATGGTCATGTACCAATTCATTTCAAATTAGAACATCGTGATTAAGGCAAACAATTCATTTCAATTATAGGAGCATGATAATGTGTTAAATTCATTGCAAACTAGACAGATCAATCGTAAAAAAATAACTTAAGCTGAAGTCAGATTCAATCAGGCTTTCCGGTGTAGACTGTTATCCATAATGTGAAGGCGTCAGAATAGGCAAATTTCTTTCAACTGGCATTTAAAAAAAAAAATGGATAGGTATCTAAAATAAACACTAAGCAGAGATCTAGATTAGGACCTAATAAGCTTTTCTTGAAACTTACTGTAGGGTTGTCCACAGAAGGGACAGCATCAAAATGGTGATGAAGTGGAGGAAGTGGCTTGGTGCCTGAAGTCCTGCCTGTTTTGATATGTGTGCAACACATGCTAAAAGAGGAGCTTCAACCAACTGGTGATGTCTACCATTTTGATAGTGCCGACCCTCTTATATAGACATGTACATGCATATTCCTAAAAAAAACTGTGAAATGCCTGAGTAACATTAATCTTTTTCCACTGAAATGAGTTGCATTTATTCTATGCATTTACACAGTGATGAATACATCCTCAATGCTCATTTTAAACATGTAAATGATGGAGAGCTTTTTTTCCAAAGGCTTGCCCAGTGAGTATCTAACCTTACAGTTCATAGAGACAGTCCAGGAAACAGCATTGTTGAAGAGGAAGCTGGCAAATATAAAATGGCCCTTTGGGGGAATTATTTTTTCTTATCTTAGTATCAATGCATGAGGAGGAAAATGGTAATGTATCTCTTCTGTATTACTACATTATTATCAGGAGTCTCCAGCATCTAAAAGAAATATTGTGCTGTCATGTAAATTTTAATGTGTGCATGTGGAATCACTACCATAACATATGGATAAAAATGCAGAGATTATGGCACAATACCAGTGTCATAATTTGCATTCCCTTAATTCCCCCTTACAGATGTCAGAAATATATATGCATAGGGTCGTCATCTTCTTTTAATGATCCCATAATCCCTTGCGGGGTGGAGTCAGGGCAACTGAATGGAGCTGAGTGTTTACAGGCCAGATGCCCTTCCTGTTGCCAATGCAGAGTTATATTCAGCAGATATATTCTCATTGCGCCCAGAGAGAGAAATATCTGTCTTCACCTAGGATAGAACTCGCAGGATACAAAATAAAGTCATAGTACATGTCAAAAGGATCATGGACATTTAGTTGCTCACGAAGTGAATATGAAGTAGCAATATGTCAAATGTTAGTTTTATCACATGAAAAAAAGTCCCACTGTATTCAGCATTGTTCATACTCCACTTTGTCTACAATTCCCAATTCTGGGCAATACATTTTAAGTGAAATTTTTAAAAAAGTAGTTTCAGAGAAGGACAGTGAACATAAATATGGGTTTGGAGATTAAAACCAATGGAGAGAGAGCTAATCTGATGAATTTGAGGTGATGCGTTGGGATGACATACTTGAATATTAAAAAAGTCACATTTATATATTAGGGAAACTACCTAATTCTAAAGATTGTTCTGCAGAGGAACAATGATCAAAGAGGTAGTGACTATCTTTCATTAAATACATTTTAGCAAAGACTGAACTGTCAACTGTCAGAAATACTTCAATGTGGATTAATCTACTGAGCAGGGAATTGCCTTCTGGCCTGATAGTCTGAGAATGTCAATGAAAGAAAACAACTGAGTTTATGCGACTATTATACTCACAGAAAACTGGTACAAGTTGTTTTTTTTAAATTGCATGTTACTCCAGGGTTTCTTTCAGGTGGGGGAGGGGGATTGTACCTTCAAGTCAGTCTTGATTCCAGGCAACTAGTCGATAGAGGGTTTTTTCAGCAACATTTTCATCTGTTTTGCCATTGGCCTTTTTTCTATATCTAAGAGACAGTAACTACCCCAAGAATACCCAGTTGACTTTCACATCTAAGTTCTGCTGGAAACACAATATTAAAGCCAGATATTTTCCACCTTTGTTGAAAATTTTATAAAGCTCAATAATTTTGGAAGATGATTAATTACAGAGTGGGCGACATGGTGGTTCAGTGGCTGAGATGCTGGGCTTGTTGGCTGGAAAGCCAGCAGCCCAGGTTCGAGACCTGAGTGCCACACAAAAGGGTGAGCTCTCCTCCTGCCAACCTAGCAGTTCAAAAGCATGGAAATGTGAGTAGATAAATAGGTGCCACTTCGCTGGGAAGGTAACAGCGCTCTGTGACATCATGCTGGCCACATGACTGTAGAAATGTCTGTGAACAGCACAGGCTCAACTGTCTTGCAACAGGGATGAGCACCGCCTCCTATAGCAGGAAATGACTAACAGAGTAGAATCCATAGGGACTTCATTATTACTTTTTTCTCAGTTATAGAGTGTAACAAAATTAGTTAACTTCTCTTTCCTGTCAGCTGTTTTTCAGGTAAACATCACCTAATACTTTATCCAGTTGACCTTTTATATAATAGCAGCTTCCAGAAATATATATCTCTGACTGCAAATCATACATAATTCTTTCTTTAGAAGAATACCGGATCAAGGTGTGGGAGTATGCACCAAAATTAAAAATAGCTTCATTTTTGAAACAGAAATCTGATACAACATTTAATTTAAAAATAATTTATAGATTATAATTGGTGCACATAAATTACTTCCTCATTCAAAATTTGGGTTTCTCTCAATAATATTTTAAAATGTTAAATACTCTCTGTTTTGTTGTAATAAGGATAGAGTTTTAAATTTGATAGAACTGCTATTGTTTATTCTGAGTCATTATTTTTATGATACATGTTATTACAATAACAGTTAAGGGTACACATAATATTAATCCTATGTTGCATTAACAGAGGGATAGAATCAAGAGAATGTGAAATGTTAGCGCTGCTTTATAAAGCCTTAGTTAAGATCACACTTGGAACATTGCTTCCATTTTTGCTCTTATAAAAAGATGTAGAGACACTGGAAATAATGCAGAAAAGAGCAACAAAGGTGATTAAGGAGCTGGAGGCTAAAACCTCTGAAGGACAGTTGCAGGAACTGGATATGTCTAGTCTAGCAAGCAGAAGGACTAGGGGTGACACAATATCTGTGTTCCAATATTTGAGGGGCTGCCACAAAGTGGAGGTGGGTCAACTTATTCTCCAAAACACCTGAAGGCAAGACAAGAAACAATGGATGGAAATGAATCAACAATAGAAGTAACCTGGAATTAAGGAGAAACTTCCTAACAGTGAGGACAATTAACCAGTGGAACACCTTGCCTTCAGATGTTGTGAGTGCTGCATCACTGGAGGCTTTTATGAAGAAACTGGACAGCCACTTGTCTGGAATTGTATAGGGCAGGGGTGTCAAACTCAAGGCCCAAGGGCTGGATCTGGCCCAAAGAGATGCCCTGGAAACAGTGAAAAACTGGCCCGTGGTGCCTCTGCCAGTGAAAACCGAGCTCAGGAGGACTGTGTGCAGCCCTCCCAAGCTCCATTTTCTCTGGCAGAGAGTTGCAGGAAGCTGTTGCAGCCGAAAACAGAGTTTGGGAGCCCATTTTCACTGGCAGAGCACTTGGGCTACTACAGGTGCCCCTGACATGAGTGACATTGAGCTGGTCATGCCTACCCTGGCCACACCCACTCCAGCCCCCTGAGGACAAACACAACCCTGTTGCGGCCCGCAATGAAATCGAGTTTGATATCCCTGGTATAGGGTTTCCTGCTTGAGCAAGGGGTTGGACTAGAAAACCTCCAAGGTCCCTTCCAAAACTGTTATTCTGTTGTTCTGTGAATCTAATTTTATTTTGAAAGTCATGTTCAGTTTTATATAATATGTATGTTTTTCTGGTTCTCGTTTTCGTTTTTCATGGTCTCGTTTCTTTTTCTTTTTAAAAAAGGTTACGTTCAAGTCTGTGGTACCATTACAGACCTTCCTTTATAGAAATGTTCTTTGTTGTATAAGCTTATTTATTTATTTATTTAACATATGGTCATGTATTTTATACACAAAGAAATGTGTATATATAACATTACTTATAAGGTTACTTGAAACATCATGTGTTGAACAAATATAAAATGAGACACTCTTGTAAAGAATGGGTAATGATATGGGAATTGTGAATACAATTAAGAAAGGAAATTGGAATATTTAGAACATATGGTACTCAACAAGAAATATCAACTGCTTTAATTATACAAGGAAGGATTCAAGGGAAGCCTAATGCTGGCAGATGGTTCATATCCTGGCTGAAAAAGCTATAAACATTGGTTGGCAAAAATGCATCATCCTTGTGCAGTACAGCAATGTCCAAAAAACAACAACAAAACATTGAAAGTAAAGTAACCTCATCAAGATAATTTCTTCCAATTTACAAAATGAGGTTTATTGCTTTTATGCTGTCTTGCAACATTTAAAAAGTGTGAAATAGTGTAGACAAATATCTTGATTTTCACATTAATGTCAATTTAGGTGGACAGATTTGTTTGCACTAGAAGCTTCAAAAAATAATATTTATTCATCATTTTATTGATTTATATAGCTGTCCAACTCATGAGAGGTGACTCTGCGATGGCATAGAATAGTTAATAAAAATAATACATCTATAAAATACACAAGCACATATAATGTATCTATATATAATGTATGTATAAACTATATTTAAAAATTATCTAGCATTTTCTTGTGAAGCATCCACAGATAACACCCAAAAAACTCTGTGTTGTGCCCAGCATTATTAATGTTGTCTCAAAAGAGATGTTTGAAGTAGCCAATTGGTTTATCTTAGCAACACTTGTATCTTATCTCCATCATAATACATATGGTTTTCCACTAAGATCTCTATTTTCCCATCCTTGGTTCCTTGAAAGAAAATTATTTCAGTTCACTTTACCAATTTATCTGCTCAATCATTGATAAATGTCTATAGAGAGTCTCAGTCATCCAGGTCACTGTTTTCCCAAAGGTGCTTTTTTTCAAAAGGCAACTGGACTTTGTTTTTTTGTTGAAGACATTTCGTTTCTCATCTAAGGAACTTCATCAGAACCGATGAAAAGCAAGGAAAGTCCAGTTGCCTTTTGAAAAAAAAACCCCAAACAAAAAACATCTTTTTATTGATAACTTCTGCTTCGAAAGGAGAGAATAAGCTATGTTCTGGCAATGGATTGCTTTGCGAAAGAGTTGCTGATGAAAAGAACAAGCTTGTGGAGCACAGCTTGGAGAAGGCTGAATTTTGAACCTGGGGTTTGAATCATTTCTGAAGCTACTGGGTTGGTTCATACGATGTAGGTCTCTAGCTCCTGTTGCAACCTCTTTCTGAATTGGCTTATTGCATTGAACAATTAAACCGATGAAGCAGACTGACCGAGAAAAAGAAAGCAACACCCTAAGTTAACATGAATGCTGTAAAAATGTTTTGTATGCTGTGCAAACATCTTTATCTGTTGTGTGAATTAAGCTATTGATCAACGCTCACTGAATCCCCTCCAATGGCACAGCAGCTTTCCTTGCATTAGGACAAGCTTGCACAAGGGTTTATAGTAGAATATGAGAAGTAGATTTTTTTGTAATTTGTTTGCTTATTTATTTTGATTTATATGGCTCCCTTTCCATGCCGACTCTGAGCAGCTAACAAAGAGATAAAAATGTTATGCATAATACCAACCCAAATTCACTAAATATACAACACCTGTAAAGAACTGCAAGGTAAATAAATAATGATCTGTGAATCAAAGACCTATTTTCCAAGTCCCCAGGCAATTTCTTCTGGATCTTGTTAAGCAGCAGTACCAAGTCATTATTGCAAGCTTTGTTGGCACAGTATCACAGAACAAATGATCCTCTCCCCAGGTCAATTATGGCATCACAATTCCTAGGATAATTTCGTTGACTGGATGATGGCTAGGTTCTTACTTTTTCATACTGACTCACTACCATCACCATTTCTTGCCTTAAAAGAATGGGGGAGCAATCATGAGGCTTTCCTAGGATTTCATGTCAATCATTCATGTAAGAAGGAGCAGCCCTTGGAAATGTAGCTTACACAAACATGGGGAGAGTTATTTGACCAGAAAGAAATTTAGACTCAAACACAGTTGTATCTGGAGCTACAACTAACACCCTCTGGTGTTGATTGGATGGGTCAGTTAACTCATATCTAAGCAGCATAGTACCTGATCATTTTTGACCCAATTATGAGAACAATGTGTATATATACATTTGAGAAAGCAGTAGGTTTCTATGACAACTAATAGACTTTTTAATGAATGAAATTGTCAGCAACCTGCTTAACATAATAAGCCAGGGTGCTGCAAAATAGAATTTATTAATGCATTTAATGGTGTATTGTAGTTAATGGCTTTTAAAAAATTACAAACAAAACTTACAAGAAATAGTGTATTGGAGAAAGCATTACTTAAACTTTCATTTAGCTCCCCGCTACTCTGATGGTCCTTTCTTTGCATCAATTTAGAGTACTTAAGAAGTAGAAATTGGATTATATTAACCAGGTTACCATCCCTGAGCTGCTGCCCCCACTCCCAGTTATGTTGGTCCAATCTGGTACTCTCCTAATATTTTGAATTTCAGTTGGGCATGAAGAAAAAAAATCCTAACTGTAAGAGTTGTTCAATTATTTTCCAGATGGCCATTTGTCAGTGCAGTACTACAGTGGGTAGGGGGTTGGACTAAATCAGAAGTTCTCAAAGTATGGTATGAGGACTTCTGGGTATTTGGCTCATTCTCTGTCACAATAACAACAGAATAGAATAGAATAACAGAGTTGGAAGGGACCTTGGAGGTCTTCTAGTCCAATCCCCTGCTTAGGCAGGAAACCCTATATCAGGGGTGCCAAACTCGCAGCCTGCTGGCTGGATGCGTCACGTGCTGGCCCCGCCCCCACCTGGTTTAATGAAGGGGAAAAAAGTCCCAATACATCATGTGATGCTGCCATGACGACACAATTTTGACACCCCTACCCTATACCATTTCAGACAAATGGTTATCCAATCTCTTCTTAAAAACCTCAGGTTTTGGAGCATTTACAACTTCTGGAAGCAAGTTGTTCTACTGATTAATTGTTCTAACTATCAGGAAATGTCTCCTTAGTTCTAAGTTGCTTCTCTCCTTGATTAGTTTCCACAACAGCTTCTTGGCATTATTTGTAGGCTGTCTTTATCTGTCTGTCTGTTTGCCTGCCTGCCTGCCTGCCTGCCTGCCTGTCTATCATTTAATTTGTTTCCCACCTAGCTCCCAATAAATAATAAGGGGTCCCAGTGATATTAGCATACCATGTATCATACCAAAACATATTGGATGGCACTGGGAAAATCTGTGCGTTCACAACATTTCCATCTGTCGGTTATGTAGACAACACTGCATGGATCTGCACATGTACTATGCTGATGCACTTCCATATCCCAAGTGTTTGGAAATAACTCAATGCATATGAAGACCAACATCAGCTACAGATCTGGCAGCTGTGAATTCATATTTTTGTGTATACAATAATAGTAATAATTAAAATGCCAAATGCATTATCTGGCTAACCATGGAAGAAACCAGAATAATTGTCTTGCTGAACTGCAATAATTGTGACGGGCAACTCCCCATACCAACTCAATCATAAAGCACGTTATGTGACCATGTTGACTTACAAAGGCAATTGCAGCAGTTCCAGTTGCTTTCCTTAAGCAAATCCTGCACGGTTGTTAATCACGTGATTTTCATTTGCATAAATCACGTGATTGCCATTTGGAAGCTCTGGTTGGCTTCCCCACTGACCTTGCTTGTTGGAAGTTAGCACTGATGGTTGCAAATGGCAATTGCATAACCATGGGATGTTGCAACTATTATAATTGTGAGCCAGTTGCCAAGGGTCTGAATTGCGATCACGTGACCATGGGGTTGCTATGGCAGCCACAACTACAAGGACCTATCACAGATCTCCTTGTTTAGTGCCATCATGACTGGCTGCTGAAAAAATGGTTGGTAAGTGAGGATTGCTACTGCTATTATTGCTAATAATAATGTGGGGAGAACAATAAAGATCTTCACTCTCTCATCAAAAGCTTAGGCAGTGAGTATAGGTCTTAAGTATAGGCTGAGAAAAAAAATAGGAAAATTATGTATATATAATGCATTCATAATGCTCCCTACTCATGTTTTTCCTACAATAGCAGCTCTGTGAGGTATGTTGGGCTGAGATAAAATCACCCAATGAACTTATTTGGGAATTAAATTTAGCTTGATATCTCTATTCCTTGTGCAACACTTTCTACTATTTTGCAATGACTTTCTAAAATGACTCAACCAGTAGCTTACTTATACAAATTTGATCTAAATCTATCCATCGCTCTCGAAGTAAGCTAGGCCCTTGTCTATTAACATACAGAATGGAAGCAAAATTGATTTTTTTTTCTCCCACCGGGCTTCCAGTTCTTAATTTATTGGGATTGCTGTTCCCACAGGTTACCAGTTGGGTTTATCTGTTTTTTAATGATTTTGAGATTTATGAATCTTATTGAACCTTATGACTAGGATGACATACAACTTGTGTAAAATAAAATAAAATATGGAATAAATCATGGCTTGATTGACAGTTCTGTTTCCTGTCAATTAAATTAAACATTAGCAGTTAAACAGATGCACATAACACTCTTTCCTTGATTTTTTCTCACAATGATCTGATAAAGCAACTTCTGGTTGTGATTTACTTGATATACTTAACATTCTTGCCCCTTATTACCCAGTTTTCATAGCTAAAAATGTCCAGCATTATCATCTTAGCTGTCTTCCCCTTCCCTTTTACCTGTTCCCATTCTTTTCTGGAATCCAATTTGAGAAACCACAGACTTTAAATAAAATAAACAAATGCCATCAAATCCAGAGGTCTCCCAAATCAGAACAACCTGCCATTTTTCCTCATGATATTCTTCTTCAAAAACCCCTTTTTTTCCCCCCTGGGTTTTCTAATTCCATTAAAGGAAAATCAGAAATGCTAAACTAGAAAGAAAACCCAACTATAAGAGAGAAGTAGGAATTTGGTTTCACACCCAATCTTACATTATGTGATTTATCTATTTATTTACATGCCCATAGCCTCCGGCTGTGATTTATTCATTTATTTATCAAATTTATTGGCCACCCATCTTACTATAGGGTAACTCTCTGATCCCTGCATTAGGAGCAGAAACAGATCCTGCTGCTACAGCTATGAAAGGCAGGTAGTTGTGTCATAGGTAGTTGTTGTGGGGTATCAAACTGGTGGTCTATGGGTCAGATGTGTCACACACAGGCCACACCCACCCTAGCTCCGCGAAGGCAAAAAAACCGTGATACATCATGTGACATCAATGCGACGTGGTGAGTTTGATACCCGTGTTATAGAGAGTGAGATTTCATAGGAATTTGAAATGTCTGCAGAGAAGATGCTGACCTCTGCAAGAATCTGTTTCTCAGTTGCTCTTTAAAGAGCTTCTAGAATGGGGCTTTATCTCCAGAACCAGGCATTCAGTTCAAAACAGTCCAGATTCAGCAATACAGATTATGTGACTGTTTGAATACCATATATCCCATGTGGATATATATATATGTGTGTGGATATGTATGTGTGTTTGTGTGTGTGTGCATGTGACAGATAAGGCACATACATTTCCTTCAATCATACATTTTAAATTGGTAGAATATCCTTCTCCACGCCACCATTTTACATGTGAGAAGCTATGCTTATCTGAAACATGAGACAACAAAGTTCATGCATGTTTCTCCTTAATGTCTTCTTTATAATAATGAATATCAATTAGTAGACTCCAAAACAAGAGTAGAACAAAAGAAGAAACTCAAATTAGAATTGGA
>JANHFL010010640.1:275114-290997 GCA_032468155.1 Oxyrhabdium leporinum
AGAAAGAAAGAAAGAAAGAAAGAAAGAAAGAAAGAAAGACAGAAAGAAAGAAAGAAAGAAAGAAAGAAAGAAAGAAAAAGAAAGAATCTACTGTTTTCATGACAAATGTTTTTAAAGCAAATAAAAGTTGAGAGTTATGATTGGATTTTCCCATGTGATGTGCAAAGCATGGCAACCCATTAAATTAGTATGATCAGAGGCCATGGCAGGACCAAAAAACCAAAACCCCAAACCCACTGTACCATCTATTACTGAGAGTAGCAGTATGGCACTACTATCAACTCTGGGTGTCTATCCAAGCTGACAATCGTAGAGTTGTAATAATTTTGAACACCAGAATCCCAACTGTAAGGTTTTTTAATTTATTTTTACAGCAGTCATCTTTATTCATAATAAATAATGGTTAATACTGAATACAGCTTCATTCATTATCTTTCTCTTCCCATATCTCTTGAGTATTGCTCAAATATAGGACCATATCAAATATTCCCCCTCTGTTGATTGGAGTAAATCAAATTCCACATATTCCCTCTGTGTGTGCCTCAAATCTTAGAATCACTGTCTTGGCCTATGCATGTCTTGCTTTATTTTCAGTTTCAACGAATCAATGATTCACCAGAAAATTTCCTGTAATGAGATGTTCCTTGGTCAAAGGGCAACAAGTTGTGGGGATGATAATATTTGTAACTATTAATTGTTTATCAGTGCCTTCAGTGTTTCTTGGCATACCCTGATTCAGCAGGTAGCATTTCAAAGGTCAATATTAATTGGCTAGCCAATATAGGTAGTCCTTAACTTAGAACCACAACTGAGCCCAAAATTTCCACTGCTAAGCAAGACATTCGTTAAGTGAGTTTTGCTCCATTTTACAATATTTCTTGCCACACTTATTAACTGAATCACTGCAGTTGTTAAGTTAATAAAATGGTTGTTAAGTGAATCTGGCTTCCCCCATTAACTTTGCTTGTCAAAAGGTCACAAAAGATGATTACATGACTCCAGGACACTGCAACCATCATCAATTTGAGTCAGTTGCCAAGTGTGTGAATTTTGATCACGTGACCACGGGGATGCTGCAAGAGTCATAAGTGTGAAAAAGGGTCCTAAGTCACCTTTTCAGTGCTGTTGTAACTTTGGTCTCTAAATGAATGATTGTGAATCAAAGACTCTCCAAATGGTTGTTAATTGAAGACTGTATTCCGAAAAGCCAATAGAAGCAACTTACCAGTAACCAGATGTCAAAAGCAAGCTTTCTCTCTCACAATCTCCAGCCACAGGTAACAGGTTTTGCATGGATGCTGCCCACCAAAATGCTCTTAAAGTCTGACTGTGACTTCTCAAATCACCTCACTGCTTCTCCCAACTCCTGCTATGTCTTCTATAAGTAAATATTCAACTTTCCCTAAGCTTATGATACAGCACAAGATCTTCAGGTAACCAGTTTAAGTCCTGTATTAATAAAGCAATTTAAGTCATCTCCTGACAGATCACACACACTGACTCATAAATGACAAATTGGCTTGTGATAAAAATACGGCTACCTTTAAAGAAAATAACATTTTCAGATGTGTTGGAAACTGTGGTGATTCTTTAGTGCTGCTTAACAGCATAATTGAGGAAGTTCAGAAAGTTTAAGAAAATGAACCAACATGAAACAGGAAGATTGCTGTTTATTTCTGACCTCTGATGGCCACCATTTTGTGAAGCCCTGTCTATTAGAAAATGGTGACTGCTGTTTCCTTTCAGGATGACTGTGTACAAGATCCACTGAAAAGTGAAGGGTTGTCAACAGTCCTTATTTGCTGACTCTCAAATACTTTTCCTTGTCCCTATCTGATTTTCAAGTACAACTGTCTAGAGACTGACATTTTACCAACCTGCTAGTTCACAATTGCAAAACCTGATTTCTCCAATGGAATTGAGCACTTCTGTTTTAAACTTTGCCTGGGAGCTGCTGGCTGTCCTTCTAATGCCTTCTCCTCCCTTCCTCAACTGCTAAACGTTTCCAGTGTTTGTATTAGGGATTGTATTAAAAGAAAATGAACTTCCATCCACTTTTGATGGAAATTTGTCTACCTTTGGCGTTTGCTCTCTCTTCCAACCTAGACTGTTGCATAGCCTTTTAAAGCCATGTATTTTTGGTAAACAGAAGCATACGGGTACCTAAAGATCTAAATTTTAGGAGAAAAAAAATCATTTGTGAACTGCTTCGTCCTTTCCCTTTGTAGTATATTTGGGGCTGAGAGGCAATGAGATGCTTTTTTGTTGTTGTTGTTGAAAGCACATATCTACACTTCTGTGCAAACGTTACAAGCATTCCCCCCCCCCCCCACTTTCTCATCAATGGTGGTTTAATTTGCAGGGAAAGTTTGATGGGAGTTGCACTTAATTATATGTTTACCTCCCATTCTCCCTCAGAGAGAGAGAGAGAGAGAGAGAGGGAGGGAGAAAGAGAGAGAGACTACCTTAACTGGGAAGCTGTGCAGTAGCCTTTGCCTGTCATTTTCAATCAGGTTGTTGGAGGTAATTTTTGTTATGCCTCCTCATTACTGTGTTGTTTATCAATAGGTGCGCCAAGTGTCACTAGCTTTTCTCATCACGGCAGGTCTGACAAAGAGCTGCAGCGCATGGGAAAGAGGCAGCTAGGTGAAACTAATGCCATAGATGTTTGATTCATTAAGAGCTTATTGTTAACGGGGATGTCTGCTTGTAAAGGCTCAGTCAAGCAAAAGAGTGCAGAGTAATCAGTCGGATTTATAGTTTGCAGGGCTTAAAAAAAAAAGAGAGAAAGAAAATCAACATAAACCTTTGGGATATCGGAGGGGAGGGGAGGGGAGAGGAGGGAGCTCTAACCTGAGACCTGCCAAAGAAGGTCAGGCGACACGAAGGTGGCCCCCTTAGTTTGGGGAAGATAGAGGAGGATTAAAGCCATATGGCCCGGCCTATCATACCTTATGACTTAAGATAACAAAGCCAAGCATTCTGCTTAGCTGACTTTGACTGACATCATCCATTTTAGTTTGTGTTGGTCACCTCCGGTAACAGGAAAAAAATGGCCGGGCCAAGATAACATTTGCTTTCTTATTTTTTTGCATTGAGATGCCTTACAGCTAGTATTTTTGAACACGCTGGGGGAGGGGGTCAGGTTTCTTTCTTTTTCTTTTTTAAAAAAAGAAAACCTCGAGGTTTGTTCTATCAGCTTTCCTCCAGCAGTTGTGGGCTCTCTCTGTCTTGCTCTCTTTCTCTCTCCCCCCCTCCCTTGTTTTCAGTTTCTACCTTGCAAATGAGAGGCAGACTTATTCAGAACCAGATGTAAGGCTCCTACAGAATGAGCATAAGCTCTTGTACTTTAAGCCTAATGGGAAGTTTTATATGCAAGGGCCTTGAACTGATTAGTATAATTCCCTCTTTAATACAGCTGTCCCTCCAGATTAAGGTAAACCAAATGTTGCAATCAGAGATTAGTGTACCTTGCCAGTTATTAACATCCCCGGTTGCTCAGTAAGCACGTCAGACACTAATGCTGTGTATTTATTTGCTACGTCCACCCTGGTAACTTGAACTTCTGCACCTGTCAAAGCATTCCAGAGGGGAGAGGGAGAGAGAAAGAGAGAGAAAGAGAGAGAGAGAGAGAGAGAGAAAGGGTTTTGTGGCTGCGTAGGTGTGGCTAGGGGAGGTCATGTGACTGGGTGGGAGTGAGTGACATCGAGCTGGCCATACCCATCCAGGTTTTGTGGCTCCCGGTGTTTTGTTTTCTTCTGTGGGAAACGGGTCCAAATGGCTCTTTGAGTGTTTAAGATTGCAGACCCCTGAGTTAGGTAGTAGTTCGAATTCTGGCTGGAGAATTCTGGGAGTTGAAGTTCACACTTCTTAAAGTTGCTAAGGTTGAGAAACTTTACCCAATACCCAAGGTGGCCAGAAAGTCTTCCATTTTTTTGTACTTTAACACTGAAATTGTATAGTGTTAATGAGCGTATACAGTTGTTTATTGAGGTTTTTTTTTCCCAGTGCTTCTTGGAAAGAACATGTGATTACAGAATTCTGATATGACAGAAACATCATCATAGAATGAGTACTAGGGCTTTTTAAATATCAAAGAACTTAAAAAGGAAGACATGTCAACTATTTGGTGCAATGGTTCATAAACCTCCAACCTCTGGCTTTTCAAAAAGGCCAGAAGCCAGAGTGATTTGTGTTTCCTATCAATCAAATATTTATTATTGTCACAGACCAGCATAAGAAAGGTGGATTACTATTAATAATTTTAACAACTAAAGAATATAAACTACACATATTAAAAAAAAACAATAACTTTAAAATCTATATCTATGTCTATGTGTATGTCAATATATCTATCTCTAATCTATCAAAAAATCTAAAATTACTAAACGGGGTAAAAAAATCCCATAAAATTAATATGCGGTTAACTAAATTTATCATAATACAAAATATCCTGCCTTCTATTTTCCCCACAATAATAATCCTGTAAAATGGAGAGCGACTGGCCGATAGTCACCCAGTGGCTTTCATGCCTAGCATGGGACTACAATTCACAGTCTCCTGGGTTTTAGGCCAGCAACTTCACCACTAATGCTGCTTTATGCTGTTTTAATTCTATGCCACCCAAGAGACTTTGGATTTGGCATCCTATAAATCTATCAATTTTAAATAATTTTGCTGAACACAGGTGGTCCTAGACTTACAGCAGTTCATTTAGTGACTGTTCAAAGTTACAACAGCACTGAAAAAGTGACTTATGACCATTTTCTCACACTTATGACCATTGCAGCATCCCCCATGGTCACGTGATTTACATTTGTATGCTTGCAAACTGGCTCATGTTTATGACGGTTGCAGTGACCAGGGGTCATGTAATTATCTTCTGTGACCTTCTGACAAGCAAAGTCAATGGGGAAACCAGATTCACTTAACAACCGTGTTACTAATTTAACAACTGCAGTGATTCGCTTAACAAATGTAGCAAGAAAAGTCTTAAAATGGAGCAAAACTCACTTAACAAATTTCTCACATAGGAACATAAACTCTGGGCTCAATTGTGGTCGTATGTTGTACGACCACATGTGAATTATATATACAACATACTGGTCGTATGTTGTACGACCAGTATGTGAATTATGTAGTCACTAGGAATCAGTTCCCAAAAGATAAATCAGATAGGTTTTGTGTTACATATTCTCCCCCTAACCTAGCTTTAGATCCTGAGTGAAGCCTTGCAAGTTGGAAGATTTCATATAGTACCTTTGTTTTTTCTGACACTACAAAGAAATCCAGAGAGAATAATTTTCTGGCAAAGCCAATATGCAATCTGTACTATGCAAAATCCAGATAACCTTCCAAATCTCACCTTAGGCTCATAAAAAGTTTCTCTCATGGCAGCTTCCTTTTTTAATTGTCTTTGGGGCCTTTTCAGCATTTATGTCAGCTGGCAACCTGATGGCCATTCTCTTCTAAAAGTGTTGACATTTATGAACTTCTGATCTTAAAAAGTTAAGCAAGATGGGAGACTACTAGAAAATTCAAGGTATGTACATCAAATTGGGGAGGTTATTATCTCAAAGCCAATGGGAAACCATTTCTTCTACTTTGAAATCAACATGTTTATCAAATCAGGAGTTCAATCCATCCCAAAACAAAATGTACTTTTATTTAACCCAGATTAACATTCAACCTAATAATTGCTTATTAACAAAACCTTCCTTCCTTTCCATCAAATGAAAAAAAGGGTCTTTTTAAGAGAGGGGATGGGAGGGGTTGGTGGAAAGGACCATCTGGTAAGTTTGGCTGATGATTCATGTTTCGAACATCCCATCTTTTCCAAAGAAAACATTTTGTATCAATTAACTCAGGCGGGATTACAATAAAGAGCTAGGGAAGGTGAGATGAATTTACCACTTAGATTATTTAACATATGCTGTTCAGGACTCCGTGTGGTCTGAATCAAAGCCATCTCAAGGGACACTGTATGTACCACACTATCACTTTTACTTTTGGACTGAAGAAGCTTCTTGGATGAGAAGCGAAACAACTTCAAAGAAAAACCAGTTGCCTCTTGAAAAAAGCACCTTTTGGACAACCATGACCTGGATGACTTACAATCTCCATAGACTTCTGGTCATTTATTTCTGGCTGGACCCTGAAGAGCTGTTAGCAGTAGCTTAGTGGTGACGGTGGTAGTGATAGGAATGGTAAGAAAAGCGATTTTCATACCAACTTCCTTACGGACATAGAAATTTAAGGGCACAAGAAGACAGAACATGTAATACAATTGAACTAAATAGCAACAGCTACCACAACAAATCAGGGTGATTTAAATTGCTAGTTAGGCAGACTTGATTTAATTATTTACATCACAATTTATTCATTAATCAGAAAGATTCTACGATTATTTTTAGCAAAAGTGCACTCCTGTTTGGTACCTCTTGAATACATATTCTTCCTCTGAGAGAAATGTAATTAAATTTCATTTTTAGTTGGTACATACCACATAAAGCAATTATTTAGTCAAATACAGATTAATTTTCAGGTAAAAATGGAATGATAAACTTAATACTAAGCAAGAAGATACATTATTTTTCTGCCCTATAACAAATACATCCTGTTATCTCCGGCTTTACCAGAACAGTTTGTCCTGCCCCCCCCCCCAAAAGGAAAGATTATCCTCAAAGGGCTGAAAGTGACCTTGAAGATCTTACAATCCAACTTCCTGCCCCCAAGCAGGAGTCTTTATACCATGCTGGACAAGGGGTTGTCCAATATTTTCTTGAAAATCTTCAACAATGGAGCAGCCACAATTTTGGGATCGACTGAAGCATGAAGGGAAAAATAGCAGTATCATTTAGACATACATACTGTTCCATGGTGTTTTATAGCACTCTCTGAGCAGTTTACAATGTCACCATATTGCCCCCAAGAATCTGGGTTTTCATTTTATTGACCATGGAAGGATGCAAGGATGAATCAACCTCAATCTCCATCAGGATCGAACTCCAGACTGTGGGCAGAGTTAGCTTGCAATACTGCATTCTAACCACTGCACCATCAGGGCTCAGAGTTATGTCAACGCATGTAGCTTCTTACGGGAAAGATAATTTAACACAAGAATGATGTCCCACAGAGAGGGATATTGTAGAAACTCCCCTTTGTTGTTGAATTGAATGAAACACAACATTCATCTTGCAGAATGTTCTTCTTTAACATTCCCCCAACTTTCAACTGAACTGGGCTTATAGTTCTAATTCAGACTTCTTGGTCATCATCCTAGATCTCCTTCTGATCCCTTCCCTTCCCATCCCATCCCATCCCATCCCAGGCATTTGTAAGCAATCCTAATATCTGTCCTAAAACCATGTTTGAAAAGGACACCTAACTATAACCCTGATTGCATATAGAGACAGTTGTAATGACATTAGATGGCTCCATCCTCCAAAAGTAAATGTGAATAAAGTCAGATACAGATGAATGGATGATAGATACAGCATACTGGCTGGATAATTCTGGGAACTGAAGTCCACACCACTTAAAGTTGCCAATGTTGAGGAACACTGAGCTAGAGAATGAATAGGTAGTAGTAGGAAAGGTAGCAGGGGAAAAATATTAGTTAAGATATCTTACAATAATAACACCCTTCAGAAGTTTATTAAAGTGCACAGTATTTTATTTACTTATTCAATTTGTAGGGATGCTCATTTCAAAGTGATTCTGGGCAGTGAACAGTCTTAAAATAAATTAAAACAATTTCTCATCAGAAATACAGAACGTAAAATACACAGCAACTGGGGAAGATGTCAGACTCAACAGCTGTTAACACAGTCAAGTCATAGTCCTGACATATTACTATTATTATAGTATTGTCATTATTATATATGCAATACAAGTGACTGAATAAGAACCAGTCTGTAACAGGGAAATGCAATGCAGTAGAGATATGCTAGCATCATTTATTATTATTTTTTACACCACCCTCCTCCCAAAAAAGGTTCAGTACACAGGAGAGGGGAAAAAAGGCCCAAAATACCTGTTTTGTTGGAAAGACGGAATGATACCATTTTGTCAGAAATATTGCAGACGTTCCTGACTGATGCAATGCAGCTGTAGTTGGCGTAGTCCTGAGGTCGAAGATTCTTCAGCTTCAGAATCTTGGTTTCACCCTGCATCCAACAGAAGACACATTTATCACATGGCCAAGATCATTATTATAATTCAAGAAAGAACATGCAGGATAATAAAGGAAGGCAATCTATTCAAAAAGGATAGTTGTGTTGCAACTTTCTCCAACTTAGCATCTTCCAGATGTGTTGAAACTGCTACTCAAAGCTTCTCTCACCACCAGCCCAACATATCTGGTGGGCCTCAAGTTGTGGGACAATTACCTTATTGCAGTGTTTTTCAAACTGGGCAACTTTTAAGATGGACTTCAACTCCCACACTTCCCCATTATGGTTTGGGAATTTTGGAAGTTGAAGTTCACACATCTTAAAATTGACAAGCACTGCCTTAACTTATCCAATCAAAATATTTATTGGCTTGATTGTTTTATTTCCAAGCAGAGATTATTTTTCTTGCTTGTCTGTAATGAAGTTTTGGGAAAGGTAGTCTACTCAAAGGGACATCAGCATTGCAAATGTCCTCCCTTTCCTTATTAAGTCCTTTTCCTATTATGTCAGTTTCCCTTCTATAAAAAATGCTGCATTGAATAAGAGAGAGAAGGTTACTGGATTCAAACAAGGCAGTGGAATTAAACATCACATTAAACAATGGTTTGCTTTTACTATGGCTTTTTAGCCAAATCATAATATTTTGTTGCACACCTGAGCCTAAACCAGAAATAATCATTTAGAAACAATGACTCAATGTTTAATCCAAAAGAAAACAAATCACTTAAACAACCCAAAGGAAACAAACCACTTAGTATCGTGTTTCTCAGAAAACATGACCCACCTCAATAATAAGTCCAACCCTACTTTTTTGCGGGTGGGCCTAATATTACCCCTACCCTGGGCATGACCAGCATGAATAGTGGCGTGGGCGTGGGGGAGGGCAACTGTCTGGCTGCAGCTGCAGCCTGCTGGCCCCTTGGGGCAGCGTTCACCAAAAAGCCTCCATTCTGAATGCTGAAGTTTCGGAATGGAGGCTTTTTGGCAAATGGGAGGAAAATGGGGAGAGTGGACTTTCCTGCCTGCCATCCTTCCCTCAGTCTGTGCTGAGCTACAGTTAAGAGTCATAGGTATTGATATCAAACTTCCCAGGCTCAGAAATCATCGTTCTTCAGTGTAATTGTCAACCTTCTTGCCAACCAATAGTGAATGTGGAAGCCTTTCTGGCCATGATTCAAGGACACTGCTTCTGCTAAGCAAGTTTTACAGCAAGAATTTAAAAAAAATAAATAAATCACAACTACAATAATTAAAATGTGGACTACAGGTTCAGCAGAATCAAAAGTCAAACTTTTAATCTTTTTTTAAATGCATGAATTGACTGAATGCTTCTTAACTTAGGGCAGAAGATTGAGCAACATCTATACATTGTTGTAGAGTATATTGTAGACCACAGGTGTTAAGCAAAATCACATCACGTGATGTATTGCAATGTTTTTTTGTCTTTATGTAGCCAGGGTGGGCGTGGCCTGTGCATGATGCATCTGGTCCATGGGCCACCACTTGACACAGTGGTGGGATTCAAATTTATTTACTACCGGTTCTGTGGGTGTGGCTTATTGGTCATGTGACTGGGTGGGTGTGGCCACCCCACACTCCATTTTGGGCCTAGTTGGCCTCCCCAAAGCCCCCTGGGAGCCAAAATGGGGTATGGGGGGCACGTCACACCCACCCGTGCCCCATTTTGGGCCTAATGGGCTTCCCTGCACTTACCTGGGAGCCAAAACGGAGCACATGGGGAACTCCAGGAAGTGGCAGGGTGGGGGTGGGGCCAACCAGAATCTTTCCTACTGGTTCGTATGAACCGGCCCGAACCAACTGAATCCCACCACTGATTTGACACCCCTGTTGTAGACTGTTACAGATCAGTTTAATTTCTTCTGACCATGACTAATGCTATGCGGAATGGCATCACCCCAACATATATGATACCAGAAAAGAAGCTATAAGGTCTTTGTGTGTAGCTTGAAAACTAAAACCTACCAGAGAAATTCTACTGAGAGAGTGAAGAACACCTGAGGTATGTGTTGCAAAAGTTAATGACCAGCAGAAGTGATAAAACCCTCTTCTCAATATAAAGAGAGTTTATCAGTTAAAAAAAATAAAAATCAAGAAGATGGAACAGTGATCTCAGATTGTGAGTACAGATGTACAATGTAATGTACCATTCTGGAAGGTAGGAAGATAGGAGTTCGTGTTCAGGAACCTGTAGTTATTCAGGAAGACAGGAGTGCATTTTTTAACTGGAAATATAGCAAGCTATAATGATATCTAGAGGAGAATCTAGAAATGGCACGAAGTTGAAGCCAGAATATTTATTTAGTTAGCCAAAAGAATGATGCTGCTCTATTCTTATACTGAGAACTTTTTGTACTCAGAATAAGGCTTTAGCACAGGATATATGCAGGCTAGTAAAAACCTAGACCTTTTTTATGCTTGCATTAGAAAGGAAGTAATTCACTCTACTGGGGTTTTTAATGGGTTTTTTTTCTTCTTTTTAATCCACAGAAACAATCTGTATTCATTTATATTTATAAATTGCTTTGGACACACAGTCCCCTGATTTATGTAGCTTTTAATATAAAACGCCTGGGAACTTGTTTTAAATGCAAATTTCCTCCACAATCATTCCTTCTAACACTATTTTTTCCAGTGTAGGCTTTCAAGTTGAACACTTCCCTGATGTAAGCTCTTTTTTTGTACAGTAATGTAGCTACTGCTGTCTGCACAAAAGGTTTAGTAGGTTTTTGATTAGGAGGAAAGACAAACACAATCGTCACCTGATGTTAGTATCCAGGCAATTCAGAATATGCTAAGACAACCAGTCACGGTTAAGTTTACAACTTTGATTTCAGCCTCAGCTCAATACAGTCCCAGATTCCAAGATTTGGTCATTGGTCATTTAATTTCACTTGGATATTAATCTTTTAGGCAGAGGAATTATTAATACAGCATCCAATTTCTTATCATTATCAAACACACACACACACACACACATGCACACACACACCATCCTGCAAGTTTTTAAAATGGAGAGTGATTTTGGTGAATCCAGGTAAGGTAACTTTGAAGTCATTGAGAGAGAGTTGGGCGACCATTTAATTCTCTTAAATAAATAGAAGACTTGTAGAATAACAGAGATGGAAGGGACATTGGAGGTCTTCTAGTCCAACCCCCTGCTCAAACAGGAAACCCTATACTATTTCAGACAAATGGTTATCCAATCTCTTCTTAAAAACTTCCAGTGTTGGAGCATTTACAACTTCTGGAGGAAGTCGTTCCACCGATTAATTGTTCTAAATAAAATAAATCTGGTGTTTGGAGGGCCTGTGCCTGTTTCTTGGCTGTTGTAGTGCACAGATTCACCTTAGGCTGGGGGCGTGCATGATGACCGAATAGGATAGGGAGAATCTGGTTCTCTAAGATAGGATTGGAAGGAAGGAAGGATGTTCATAAGCTAAGTCGTGCTCTGACACTGTAGAAGGGAATTGGGAGGTAGAAAGGAGTTTACAGGGAAGTGCTTTCTTTTCTGTTTGATCACTGGGAGGAGAAAGTCTTCTGGAGACCCAGGCAGTTGAGTCAGTGCTAGAAATTGTATCTGCCTCAGTAGGCACAGATTCTTTTGTATACCACTGCTTTCTTAGCCAACTACAATGCAGCTGTGACCACAATGTTTGGTCACAATGGAGCCATGACTGTACAAGAGGAAATCAGCAGGGGCAGAGGCAAAGAAAAGGCAGAAGCAAGCCATCCAGCTCACTTTAAATCAATTTTATTGACTTATGCATGCGCTTTGTGCTCTGAAATGTACAATGCTGCTTTGAAGACTCAATGTACATTGCTTGTTGCATCTTTGGAAGGAGCCCAGGTTGAAGTAGAGTTTGAACTATGTATAGTAGCCCTTGATATAGAAGAACCATTCATTTAGCAACAGTATGAAGCTACAACAACGCAGCAAAAAGTAACTTACAAACTGTTCTTACACTTTACAACCGTAGCTGCATCCAAACAATCAAAACGTTTGCCAATTGTTGCTCCTGTGCACCCTCTGTTTACCATAGGAAAGCTTGCCCGAGATAACGATTTCCAGCACATGCCATCAAACACAAAGAGTTAATTTTAATAACGTGAAATAAGTCAAGTTAACCCCCAAATATGAAGGCATCTGAAAGTAGGTGCAAGTTTAAAATTTGAGGTTCAGTTGCTAGACCGAGAGAAGGAAACATGGTGTCCATGAGACAACAGCACTCTCAAAAGGAGCACATCATTTGTCATGCTGCAAGATAAAACACTATCTTTTTAGAGTATAACAAGGTAAAGAATGCCAGTAGGACATGGCATCCATAATCCTTTCCAAGCCCTTGATAATATTTCCACACTGGGTCATTTGACCAAGAGAGAGAGAGAGAATCAAGCAGTTAGTTGTATTCCAAGCCATTAACTATTCCTGAACAATTATCCTGATGATGGACCAGGAGGTGACACAGAGAGAGCCCTAAGATGTTAACAACTGAAGGCTGGACCCAGGGTTTTGCTATACAATAAATGTATCCCCAGCTGCTCTGAAAAGAAGCCAACAGAGATGGGAGGGAGTGGTGGCAAGCATGTAAGGAGATGAAATCAGGATGGGTAGGATAATATATTGTCTCATATTCTTCAGGGCATAGGCTTGGATAATTGAGGGATGGCCTATCTCTCAAAGTTTCTGCCCAGATAGCTTGATTTGGCAGGGTTGGTGTATATCATGGGCCACCATCTAAATAATGTCATCTATTAGGTTCCCAGAAGTGTGCCTTCTTTGTGGCAGCATCTGCCCTCTGGAATGAAGTCCTTCCCCTTTCAAGATTTGAACATCTCCCACCCTACTGGCATCTTGAAGCACCTTAAAAACCTAGCTCTTCATGTAGGCCTTTGGTGAGGGCAATTGATACTCCTTTTCCCTGCCCGCTCCCCAAGGTTTGTTTTCTTTCTCCTTGTTTTTTTTTCCTTCCACTGTTTTTGTATTGTTCTTTGTTTTTAACTGTCTGTAATATTTGTAAACTGTCCATAGCTAACGATCTAGTAGAATATATATTTAATACATTATTACGGTTGGTTACCAAATTAGTATCTTTTCACAACAAGGTGAAGTCACAACTGAGAATCTTAATATATCAGCATAATGATCCAAGCAGTTTGGCCTGTTGTAATTGATGCATAGAAATTCTGTCAATGTGCCCATTTTCTGAATGCTATCTAATAGTTTTTGGTGTAGTCCCCAAAGTGCTGAGAAATTGGAGCACTTCATGGAGGACAGAAACCATGAAGAAATTGAGCACATTTAGCATGAGGAAACAACCATGGGGAGACATAGCAGTCTTCAAGTATTACTTCTCATGTAGAAGATGGAGTAGAATTGATCGGGTAGTTTATGACATAAAGAAACAATGGATTTAAATTACAAGGAAATAGATTTTAATTGGACATAAAGAAAAATATCCTAGTATTAAGATCCATTTAATAATGGAACAGACTGCCTTGGGAAGTGGTTGGCTCTCCTTCAAAGGAAGCGTTTAAACAGAAGCCAGATAAGCTATCTGTAGGGAATGCTATCATAGTAAATTCTGCTTAGTTCAGAGCACTAGGTCGGATGATCTGCAAGATCTCTTTCAATATACTCTTGTTGACTACCATAGATATGATTGCACAATCAAGGGTAGAATAATTACAGACATTACTCAGTATGATAAGGGCAAGCATTCTACAACCCTCTTATAAGAATCCCACTAATGGTTTGGTCTTTTCTACCATCATGAATGAGAATGGTTAAAATCAAAATGAAAAAATAACATTTTGGCATAGCACTAATTGAAATTAATACATTTGAACATGAAATATTTTAATTTACAGTGAGAAATTATCAACTGTATTGGCAGGATTGGGACCAGATTAGACAATAATCATGTTACCCACCCCCCAACTCCCCAATAATTTTCATAATCATTCCATATTGTAATTGCAGTGCTCAATTATGAGATTACATTAGCTGTGTTTATGCTAATTAAGCCATTAGACATAATAAGTCTAATTACTCAAATTGGCTGAAAAATATTTTAATAAATGGTGGAAATTTTCACAGTGTGGGTTGAATTTAAACTGGGGGGATCAGATCTAATTTTACTTTGGAATTGGCTGGCCTTTTGCTCCCTCTGTATGCTTGCAGTTTGTGGAATTGTATTGCACCACTGAGATGTGAAACTAAATAGTTTTGAATTGAATAGCTCCTATTCCTAGAAGAATACAACACATTAGTCGCAGGGACAAACAAAATTGTCTGTTCCCAGTTTGTTTTGCCTTGGAATGCACTCATTAACAAGACAATTTCCCTCTATTTTTAAGGTATTTAAAAATAAATGTACAAGCATTACATTTAAATAATATTTTGACTATTATTGTTACTTCTCTTTCAAAATATTCAAAGCATGCTACATCTCATAAAACAAATCTTATTTTATGAATGGAGAACAAGACACTGCATAGAGAGTCTCATTTTCAAACTATATTTCATTCCAGTAGGTACTGATCCATTGATCTATTGGATTTTGTTCAAATTTAATTTTCAATTGACCCCTGGTTCTTCTGTGTCCTAAAGCCACAGAAATCATGGCTTGGTCATTCTAGTGGCTGTAATAAATTCTTGGCCCCATTCATAACCCCAATTGAATGAGACTTTATATGCCTGGATTACATGGCACAGTTGCTGATTCTTACAAATTTATTATTGTTGCTCGCACAATCAGACAGATGTTGAGACTCGATTTGGCATTTTTATCACCTATTGACTTCTTCCTAACAACCTAGGATAAGCAGATTATGTTTATTATCTACATAACAAAGTGAAATCACATCTGCCAGTTCTTTAGCTGATGTGGCCTTCGCACAAATTGAATTCTTCCCAAGAACGTAGGATATCCTAATAAATCAGCATGGTATACTGTATGTTCAGATCCAAGCAGTGTAGCTTTTTATAATTGATAGATGGAAAGGTTGTCATTGTGACCTTCTCCAATTCTTTTGTATTCTACTATCCCTGGACACAATTATCTACACTTTGATCTTTGCAACCACAATTTAAATCTGATGTACTATGAGCCAAGACTTTACCAATTTTCATTCAGAAATCCCACAACATTTCAACCTGCTTATTTTCAACCTGCTTATTTTCAACTCTTATGTTCCCACCAATTTTTCATTACTGGCACTTGATATTGTTATATATGTTCCAGTGAATCATTTTGGAGACCATTACACTGTTGTTTATAATCAGTTTGTGCAATCTTCTTGCATGTGCTGTATATGATCTACTGCTTCTTCAGCTTCTTTGGACAATCTGCACTTTGATGCTTTTTCAATTTGGTCTTTGATTGCATTAATTTGAATAGCTTGCTCTTGAGCAGCCAAAATCTTCTTTTCTTTTTTTTTCTTTTTCTTTTAAATGTTCCACTTATAAGCCATTGCTTATAAGGTTTAATCTTTTCCACCTCCCTCTCAATGTTTTCTGGAAATTTACTATGTAATGCTTTTCTTTGCCAGCATTCTGTTTCTGTTTTCATTGCATTATTTTTATATTCATGTTTTGTCTCCTGTACATTCAATAAGCTCTATTTATTACAATTATTCCATTTAATCAAATTATTATGGTTGGTCACAAAATCAGTACATTTCACCCC
>JANHFL010010643.1:0-10099 GCA_032468155.1 Oxyrhabdium leporinum
TATAAGTTGTAAACCGCCCCGAGTCTTCGGAATGGGGCGGTATATAAATGTAAATAAATAAATAAATAAATAAATAATAATGAAGAAACCCATCATGGAAAGATGGTCACTTACTAGGTGGAAAGACACAAAAATGTTTATAACGAAAGGCAAAAAATAATTTATGAACCTAAAGGTGTATTTATCATCAGGATCATCAGGCATAGTTCTATCACTGATCTTGAAATAAATGTTTATGATCAACTGTGGTGGTCTCCAACTCTGCAAGATTCTGTTCCTGGAACCTTATAATAAAAGTAGTATTAGCATTCATAACTTTGGATTCCTGGTCTGGTCCATTGCAAAGGGCTGACATTTTCTTTATAGGCTAGGCATATTGATTCAGTGGAAGGTCAAATAAGTAGATAGATGGAAAGCTGCAAAGATAAGTAAATAGGGTTATAAAAGTCTTTTATCTCCTTTGTTTCCACAGGACTTTGGGGACTGATAAACAGTGAAGGTACTGCAGGATCCAATCTGAGTCAGTCACCGGGACCAAAGGTTTTGTCATCCCAGCTTTCGGATTTGTTCTGGAGTCCATCTTCAGGGAACTTATCTCTAGCAGAGTGTGTGCTGCTCTTTATGTGGTACCTGTTGTATGTGGGTTTTTAGATGCTGATTAGGGTGTGTTAATGGTTGGCTTTTAAGTTATTGATTATCACTTGCTTGTGCTGCCCAGCCCTCACCTTCTAAGTACTTGATATGCTGGTGGTGAATCAGCACTCTTGTTGACTGACAAGGGGCCAGGCTTCAATCACTTACCTGGCTGTTTTTGTGCCTGCTCACCCAACAATCTTAATAGCTGTAAAGTTGAATGTGTGTCCTTGTTCATTGCAAAAACTCAACATGGGTTAGGACTGGAGGAGGAGGTGAGTCTGAGTGTGCAACACAGAATAATTTCTTCCTTATCCTGTAACCATTTTTCTTGCCAAGTTTTTGTGAAGTTCCCCAAGTAGGTTTAATGTCATTTCAGTTTTAAAATAGAATGTTCAAACTGCTTCCAATAGCCCTTTTTTTGTCTGTGGTTATAGTTTGGTATGCTTTGCTAACCTTTTGGTTGCTAAAGCCATCAGAATCTGCCAGTACAAGCTTGTAAAATGGGGCAACACTTACTTAATAAGTGTCTCAACAGATATTTTGGGCTCAATTGTGGTTGTAAGCTGAGGACTACCTATACGTGACCTGCTAATTGGCAGTTCTCATCTTTTATAGCTTCCATTCCAGAATTATTTCCTTGTGACAAATTATTTCCTTGTGATCACTAGTTAGTGCCAGCAAATCTGGTTGGGTAGCTTCCTTGTTCTTCACCCTCCTCTGTATGTCCCCATTTTTCCTCAGCTTTGAATTTCATCCAACTCTTTCTCCCAATATTATTTTCTTTTAATATGCTCATTCTGGATGCCCACCCACAGCAAGCAAATGTTTATTTATTTATTCCAACTGAAGTGAGGTAAAAGGATGGGGGGAATCTGAGGTGAGAACTGTTTATTTTCACTATAAGCAGAAAATCTAACCCTTATTATAAAAAATACAGTGTTTCCCGAAAATCAGCCCTATCCTGAAAATAAGCCCCAGCCCGATTTTAGTGTGCTCCTAAAAATAAGCCCAACTGTCCAAGCAGCAGGCAGAGGCGGGGGAGCAAGTGATCCAGATGTGCCATGTTGGACGTCAGTGGGCTGGAGCAGGCAGCTGGCTGCGGGAGACTCATCTTCGCACAGCAGCACCAGCAGCAGATGGAGGCAGAGGTACGGGGGAAGGCATGTAATCTGGATGCACCATGCCGGCAGCAGGCAAGCCAAGAGACTCAAAGATGAGCCTCCTGCAGCCTCCCATCCACTCCAGCACACCGACTCTCAGATGCAACTAACATGCAACTTCCCATGGATTGTGTGCCTCCCCCCATACCTCTACCACCATGTGCTGCTTGGACAGGTAATTGTCTCACCTGTGGTGCATGGACTGTGCTGACCAAGGGGCCAGTGGGATTCAGCTGCTGCCATACGTTGACCCTCGCACCCGCACCGCCTTTTGTGTGTGCACTGGGTGTGTGTGTCATCCAGCTGGTCTGATCACCCTGAAATCGTGTTTACCTGAAAATATGCCGTAATTTTGGAGCCCCCAAAAATATAAGACCTGGTCTTATTTTCAGGGAAACATGGTAAGTTGATTGCCATTTGACATCATTACTGGTCAGCAGGTATTATATGAGTCTATAAAGGTGTTTGTAACCTTCTTAAGTGGGCAGAACCTTGTGGTCTGTCCCCCAGCGGTGTTCAAAAATATTTGACTTGAGCAAATTGTATGGTCTCCACTGGGATGTGGGGAAGTTTCCCCTTCAGTGGTGCCCTTGTTTAAGCTCTGAAATGTGACAATTTGCTGTTTTGAGTCTTGACTGGATCAGAATGCATGGCTTGGAGCTGATGCCTTAATTCAGCAAGCTGTCCAGCAAAGAGCTCTGTTGCAATAGCAGTGGTGTGGCCCAACAAGCAGCAGCTTCTGACAATAGATTAATAATGAAGCCTAAGCAAAACCTGTCAGAAGGCAAATCGTCAGAATACAGGCTCAGCTAGAGATGGATATTAGAAGGTAATGAGTTGGGAATAAACTGTCCTTTCCATGCACAAGGAATCCAGTCTAAGGCTTTACTTAGTTTGAATAATTACAGCAAGGTGTCTACAATATGCAGACATGCACACACCATCTCAAACAGTTCAGAATGCTTGGAAATTTAAAAGCAAGCTCCTGATAAGCAAAAGTTTCAAGCAATAGGCAGAAATGTCATCTGAGCACCATCCAGACTTTTGTAGAGCCACTGTAGGTCATCAGCTGGTTCAGGTTGAAAAGCATTGTTTCCACAGGCAGGAGTTCAAGGCACAAAAAACAAAGGTTCCAGTAAATGGAGCAGTTGTTGCCCATACTTGCTAGCTGTGGGTCTAAAATAGAGCCCCAGCAGTTGCAAGCAATTAATGGTGGGGATACCCTTGCCTTGCAAAGAGCTGTGCAGATCTCTGTTGATCCCTTTGTGGCTTTGAACTTAGGGTGGCAGGTGGAATGCATTAAGTTGCATTTCAGGACATTGATTGCTCAACCCTATACACAAGATTACGGTCAACTAAAGTTCAATACTAAATTGGCACCAGAAAAGGGTCAACAGAAGAGGACTTGTTGTGGGAATGTAGTGACTCTGGGCTGATGACATGCTTAACTCCAGCCCCCAGCTTTGCCTGCTCTTCTCCAACATGTGGGGGGAGGTCTTAGAACCCCTCATCTGCTTGTCAGCGTTCCACCGTCCATTCAGCACTCAGAAACAAAGTTCACCCAAGTAAGAATTTATTGAAGATGTCATATTGGCACATCTAGGAAAACCTGAATCTGAAAGTTTCAGGTTTTCCCTCCCCAAGAGAAAATCAAAGCTCCAACTCCCTGTCCTCATCACCGATCACATGACCCAATCAAATGCCATCCCAACTGAAGCCATCCCTCCAAATACTCCTCTTCCAGGTGCAGGTTAACATGTCCTTGACTCTCTGTGAAAGAATGTTGTTGTGTCTAATTCCCCATCTATCTATGAATATCCCCCTTCCCAATTTCCCAGGCACCAATTGTGGCAGCCTTAGAGCCCTTCAATAAAATATGGCTTCCAAGGCTGACACTGCTGTTGCTTCTAGCTGCTCACAGGCTCTGCAGCTAAATCAGCCCCAAGTGTCTCCCTGCTGTTCTCTGAGGCAGGTTGCTATTCCACAAAGTCCTCTGAAGTCACATCCACTTCCTCCTCAGACTCTTTAGACTCAGAGCCCTTTCACTTCTTGATCAATAGGAACACAGCTGCCAAAATTGCTATTAATATCTACTTAATTCTCCTTTTTTGTTTGGTAATCATTGTCCAGTATCATCCTATGTTAAAGAATATTCTACCCCAAAACCATGATTTTGAGTCTATGTGTGAAAATATAAAACTGGATTGGTCCACGTTTATGTAAGAACTTCAGTTCCTTATTAAACCTACTGACCGAGATATATTTTAGTTTTTTGCTCAAATGACTAACTTGGAACTACATATTGGCTTCTATCCAGCAGATTAATATTTTTATAAAGCTAAAACATCTTGCTATAATCCATGTGTCTCATCATTTCTATACACTCATCTCTTGCTTAGCAATCATGTTGTGTTCCAACAGTCAGTCTGTGAAGCAAAATGATTGCTAAGTGAACATATGACAGAGACACTGCAGATATCACACACTGGTATGCATTGTCTGGTGGGTGAAATTTGGTCATAAATGTGCCCATTGGAAAATCAATTTAACTGAGGTAAGTTGCTAAATGAGAAGTGGATGTAGTCTGATTCTTGTACAAACTATGAGACTGTGATCAATACAGACTCTTGGCTGGTCTGGGGTGGCCATATGTCAGAATATAATCTGTCAGTCGGGTTGGAAAGTAAGAGAGGGGGATGAAGAAGAATTTGATATCTCGGCCTGCAGCGTAACGGGTATGAGGATAGGTAGCGATTAGGGCATGTTCCATGCAGTCTGTAACTATCCGGAGGTTTTTTTTCTTCCATCTACCGCCAACAAATGTTTGGTTAACTGTGGATAGAAAGAAAGAATAAGAATAAGTCAGCCACCTGGATTGGGCAAGTCATCTGTTTGTTAACATGGAAACAGTTAATTGGCAATCTGGGTTGAGATCCATCCCTCGGCTGTAAAATAGCATTGTGTCTTTCATGCCATGATGACATGATCCTTTATCTTCTCCTGTTCTACAGCTATGGCTACCACCCAAAGAGATGAAACTACATTATATATTATAGTATTTTGCATATTGTTTTTGTGGTTTTAATATTTTATGCTACACTGCCCAGAGTCCCCCTGTGAAGGAGATGGGTGGTTCTTAAATATGATAAATGAACGAATCAATGAATAAGTAAATAAAGAGTTGGAAAACGTGACAGAATATTGCTGTTCTGGGTGTTATCTCGCCATTTTTAATATTCCTTTCTAAATTAGGTTGTGCAAGTGATTGGCAACATCTTCATGGGCCACTGGATGATCTTGCTCTTGACATTGGCATCTATCATATAAATAGCTATTTTTTAAAAGTGTTTAAAATCTCTGGATACCAGCAAATCTTACGAGATTTCAGCCATCACATTCCCATGATCTCATATCAGAATTCCAAAATTTTGAGGGATTTCAACACTCTTGCCTGAAACTTTCCAGTATTTTTTTTTTAGGTGGTAGAATTATTTATGTGATGTTTTGAGGTAGAGCCTCTGCAGACTTGACAATGGAGCAGCTGATAATAAATTTCTGATGTCTTGGGAGGCATAAAGGCCACTCAAGAAAGCAAAAACATTTCATGGAACTGAACTCCTCTTTTCCCACAAGAGGGTAATAAGGGACCTATATAAGAGCTGAGGGCTATTTGCTGGATGTGGTCTTTTAAAAAAAGGCACAGAAGGCTGGTTTTGCTCTCTGTAGGAAAATCCTACTATGGTGAATCATCTATTAGGATGTCATTACTGGAAGCATTTTATATCATAAAAATAGTACAAGTCTCCTGTAATCTATATCTATGGAAATGGAGTCCTGGGTAAATCTTGGAATAACGGACCTTTTCCACATTTCTAAGTAGGATGCAAGTAATTAATAAGATGTAAATATTTAAATTGTATTTAATGTCACAATTTTCAGAGGAGAAAGAAAAACAGGAAAAGTATATTCTATTTTGCTTCCTTGTTTGCAAGTTTCAATCTAAGGTGCAAATTACATCTACGCATGCTACTGCCTACACATCCCATTTTTTTTGTCTCTGATCAGATATAATATTAGCATGATAATTTTGGGCATATTTTTCAAATCTGAATAGCCCACACACAGGCATATAAATCTAATTTATTTATTAGATGAACATTTATTACTCTGCTGTTGTTGAATTCCTTTACTGTATGGTCTTCCAACTGCAGAGAAACAGGTTTGCTATCTACTTGTTATTCTTTACATGCCTCAGTATCATTTGTAACCTAATTCGTTTTTGCAGATTTTCATATTGTTTAAAGCTGTGTCCTAGTTCGGATAATGCAAAGCAGAGTTTGTTAGAACAATAAAGTGTAAACTTTAGTGTGGTTGCAGCAGCTGGAGCATGACAACGATTGATAAAATCCATCTAACCACAATAAGAATGTTCATATTAAAAGAAATATTTTAGAGGAAGAGAAGGGAAGAGAATAACCAGCAGAAAGGTGGATTGGCTCATTACAGCAGCAATGGCTGCATTGTCTGGAGACTTGAAGGATCCAATTGGAGACAGATTGTCATAGGGAATATCTATGTGATTACTAAGGGCCAACATTAACTTAAGGGCACATAATCAGTCAATCCATTTTAAAACAAGTACACGTAGTCCAACACAACCACAACCACAACCACAATTGAGCCCAAAATTTATGTTGTTAAGTAAGAAATTTGTTAAATGATTTTTGCCCCATTTTATGACTTTTCTTGCCACATTTGTTAAGTGAATCATTGCAGTTCTTAAATTAGTGACAACGTTGTTAAGTGAATCTGGTTTCCCCTTTGACTTTGCTTGTCGGAAGGTTGCAAAAGGGGATCATGTGTCTCTGGGACATGTGATCCATCATAAATGTGAGTCAGTTGTCAAGCATCCAAATGTAAATCAGATGACTATGGGGATGCTGCAACAGTTGTAAGAGTGAAAAATGGCCATAACTCACTTTTTTTTCAGTGTCATCGTAGCTTTGAACAGTCACTAAATGAACTGTTGTAAGTCAAGGACCACCTGTATTATATGCATAGCCATGCACACCCATTTTGTTTTGAAAATGAAAATGAAATAGACTGGACCAGGAATTAGGTAATCTGTAATTTTTCATTTATTGATTCCTGCCTGACATGATGATACCTTCCTCTTCCCCACTTTATTTCTTTGGTTACCAAGCTAACTACGAGCCACAGCTAGTGCTACTATAGTTGTAGGTCTATGGAGATTCTCAGTCATCCAAGTCATGGTTGTCCCAAAGGTGCATTTTCAAGAGGTAACTGGATTTCTTTGTTTTTCTTTGAAGACGTTTCGCGTCTCATCCAAGGAGCTTCTTCAGCTCTGACTGGATGTCCTTCCATTCCCCACTATCCAGTCTTCTTGGATGGGTAACAAAACATCTTAAAAGAAAAACAAGAAAGTCCAGTTGCCTCTTGAAAAAGCACCTTTGGGACTACCTTAGTTGTAAGATGGAAAGTGCCTGAAGAAACAATCCAGTGCAGTTAGGCTAGTCAATTGTATAGAATAAAAATGCTTCCACCTGAATTCTGTTTGGGGACCCCTGCTCTAAAGCACCACAGAAAAAAGTGATCATCCCTCTCTTTCTCTTGCCACCCAATTTTTTTTTTTTTGCTTTGAGTACCAGTCCGCTAACTCCATATATCCTCTTTCCGTCTTGAGAGCTCATCACCCTTTTTTTATACATAAATGGAAATATGCTCACACTTAGACTATTGCTCTCGCGAGAATAGTTCTTGCATCTGATGAAATGAAAGTTCACGAAAGCTTAGGCTATGAGAAATAAAGTCCTGCAAGATTACCTTTTACTGGCAAGGTTACCTTCCTGGTTTTACCTGTTTTATATGTTTTAACTTACATTTTCTCCAGAATTCCTGGCCATAGAGTTCTTTGATATCAGGTGATACTTTGCTCCAGAGGTTTGTGAAGAACTCTTTTGCACATTTATCTATTCCTGTTAAAAATGAGCCTGGCTCGATGATGCTGACTTTGACCCCAAAAGGATGCATTTCACGTCTACAAGAAAAAAACAACTCTTTAAAAAGTAGGGATTTTCCTCCTGCCTCCAACTAGAATCATTTCTTGCTCCATCTTACTAGATCTCCAAGCGTGCTTTTCTTCTGTTTCCTTTTTTTTAACTGAAGACTTTTTCCTCCCTGAGAATAATCCCAGAACTCAGCTAGAATTTATGAAAACAAGAGTTTGATAGTCTAAGGGCTGAATGAAAGAAAGTGACTCAAACAATAAAGGAGATAAAAGATGCTGTCAACTAATAATAAAAACACAATAGCATAAATAACATGATAATACATGATCTAACAGTGGAGGTAAATTTCCAGGATAGTAAATAGAAATGGCTGTCAATTATAGATACAGAACAGAATACAGAATAGATTGTTGATTGTAGGTTAAATGGACCTACAGTATGTAAAATCTGGCATTAAACTGAAGTATTAACATAGGATGTTGCTTGTTTTCTATCCAGATCAGGCACTTACTTGAGGCCACATAATTGTAATCCAGTCCAATCCAGTCCTCCTGCAGCACTCTGCTGGCCGAAAACTGGTGCACAGAGGCTCCGTGGGGTCCCTGTGTGGCCCATTTTTGGCCTCCCTGGCCTCCTGCAACACTCTGCAGGCTGAAAATGGGCCACACGGGGGCCCTGCGCGTGGCACAGGGGCCCCCCATGGCCCCTTTTGGGTGGCAGAGGCACTGCGGGCCAGTCCTTTGATATTTTCAGGCTGGTCCTGTGGGCCAGATTTAAGCATCCCGTGGGCCAAATCTGGCCTGCGGGCCTTGAGTTTGACACCCCTGATCTACATTGTGGATTTGCTAATTGCCTACTATGCAAGAATGAAACAACTCTTAGTTTTTGGAAATCAGCCAAAGTTGGATTTTTTATGTGTAAGTGTAAGAAGAAAGCACTGCTCTATTCTAGTAATAGTAGAGGTAATAAAAACAGTATAGAAGTAATACTAGAATATAGTATAGAGAAAACTGTATAGTAGTGATAATAATAGAAATAATATATATGATAACAATAGAAAGTAATGAAACAAATGTGTACATTTTACTTTTGTATCTGGGTTTTTTTCCAAACCAAGATATCCCCATCCCTTATAAGGAGATCTAAAAATTCAGCTGACTCAGCATCTTTTGAGTCTGCATCAATCAAACTTGGTTGCAGTTTAAAAAAGAATCCATGCCAATCATCATCACTACCAAAAGCAGAATTGAGAAAATTAAAAGCAAATCACTGGAATGACTTTTTTTTTTTGCAATATCCATTTTGTTTTACTGCTAATGGGTAAATATTTAATAATGCAATTACGTGGATTTCCATTAAATGACATGTACTTTACAAAAACAAACAAAAAGAAATCCAAAATGCTAAGGTGTGGGAATTTGAAAGAGAAGCCAATCAAAGGTTACCAATGCTGCATTTTGAAAGTAAGGCACTTGGACTTAAATCTGGATAGAAAATGTGCAAGGTTCTTGAACTTAGTTTATTACTTACTGGGAGGCTATGCATGAATGCTTCTTTTGGCTAGAATGTCCAAGTCCCCCAAAGAGACAGTGTCCAAACATGAGATGGCTAGCAGATGGTGGCGATATGTATTCAACAACCACAGCTTGTTTGTTGTGAGAAGAGAGGCTGGATGAGTTCTAGCCTCATCTCCTCTTTCCCACAGTGATAGCAGGCATAAGAGAGACAAAATGAAATAAATATTCAACGGAATGACTTGCCGGAGGCTGTCAGAGAAGGCTTCCAATGCAAATTTTGAAGGGCTGTAGCCGCCTCCACTATAGGCAATTCTTCCAGCCAAACTGCTTATGTTGACAACTCTACCTCTGGCTCTCCTGATGAGGGGCAGCAAGTGGAGGGTCACATCAACTACTCCCAGCAAGTTGACATTTAGCACCTTTGCAAAGTCATCCTTGGTCAGCCACTGGTTGGGAGCCAATGGGAAAGTGATTCCTGCATTGTTCACCAAGCCCCAGAGTCCTGTGGAAACAGATTCATTACTTCTCTTATACGGAATTGAATTGATGGTTCAATAGATTATTTTGAAGATATCTTCAGAGGTTTTAGCTGTTCATGTTGATTCATATTTTAAACTGAAGGTTTTTTGGCATTAAAACTGAGCCACGGCATCATATTTTTCTTACTATACCTGGACAACCCCCCATCCAGTCAAACCACACCTCCACCAGCAGTTAAAAGGAAAAAACAGCTACAATCCCAAGCCATTCGGAGAAG
>JANHFL010010644.1:0-10269 GCA_032468155.1 Oxyrhabdium leporinum
TCCTTCCTTCCTTCCTTCCTTCCTTCCTTCCTTCCTTCCTTCCTTCCTTCCTTCCTTCCTTCCTTCCTTCCTCCCTACCTCCCTCCCTCCCTCCCTCCCTCGTTCCCTTCCATCATCTCTTTCCACTAACAAATCTGATAAAAGACTTTCCTTTCACAATTTTTAAGGATTCCTAGAGTCATAGGAGGTTACTTCCTGCAAAAATAACCTCAGGCTTTTTATAAACTCAACAATAAGGTTAGCAATAATACATATTTGTTAAGAAATTGAGATAGGATCATAAGAAACAGGATTTTTGTTTGTTTTTTTTCAATTTTATTAAACATCAGAAAACTTACATTTTTTTTTAGAAATAACTGAGTAGTTTGTAGTGTTATATTTAAAATAAAAGATAAAGGTAAAGGTTTCCCTGTCCAGTCATGTTCGACTCTAGGGCATGGTGCTCATTTCCATTTCTTGGCCGAGAGAGCCAGCATTGTCCAAAGACAGTCTCTGTGGTCATGTGGCCAGCATGGTTATATGCCAAAGGCATGAAACACTGTTACCTTCCCACTCAAGTAGAACCTATTTAAGATGAAGTCAGAGTCACCATCCAGTCAGAGCTGAAGAAACTTCTTGGATGAGAAACAAAACTACTTCAAAGAAAAAAAAAATCCAATTGCCTCTTGAAATTTCACCTTTTGGGGAAATCAGATAAATGAACAGCTGGTATTTACTTATTTGTTGCATTTTTTGAAACATTGAATTTATAAAATATGCATGTATAAACGTAACTAATTCTTTACAAACCTAGGCTCAGCCTATATATTGTTATTTTTACAACAACCCATGTCAGCGAACATATTGAGCACATTTTCCTCCTCCTATTTTCTCCATAACAAAACCCTGTGAGGTGGGTTGGGCTAAGAGAGAGTGACTGCCCAAAGTTTTATGGCTAAGGCAAGACTTGAATGTATGGTTGCCTGCTTTCTAGCCTGGTGCATTAACCACTAGACCAAACTGGCTCTTTAAGAAAATAATAAGCTATTGGGTTTTCTAAATGAAATCTTCTAACTTACCATATCACAAAATTTATTTGATATGAGGGAGACACAATTTAGAATGTCTGATAATCTTTTGAAATACATTTTAGATTACTTATTAACTTTTCAAAACTTTGTTTATATTTATAACTTTAACTGTACGGTGCACATGTTAAAGCATATTTACTACTTAAAAAGTTACTATTACTATCATTGCTTAGAAAATAACATTTTTAATTAAAGGAAATGTGTTGTACACATTACATTCACTCATTACAAAATGGTTCATCACATGCTACCCCTTGACATTGTATATGGCTCCTACTACAACGTTCTCTTGGACTGTCACGAGTATAAAGCTGTTCTCACATAATTCCTTGCAGAGCATCTGTTTTTGCATCATTCCATACTAATAATCTTTTTTTTTTAAAACAAAACCCTTCCATGTAAATTAAAAAGCTGCAGAAAAAATGGCTAATTAGATATACAGCAACCATTTGGACGTACAATTATCCAATTTTCCTATGCAACTGCAGTAATTATCATCACGCATTAGCTAAATTATTATGCAAATGCCATTTTAAAAATATGACCTTTATTTTTTTTTAACTTTCACAAAATTCAGTAGATGTTGTCCTGTAATTTCAGAGCCAGTTTTCCTCTTAGTTTCAAGATCCCACTCAATCCCATTTTTTCCACCAGAAATTTCAGCTGTATTATTAAATATGTAAAACTTAATAACTTCATCCCTTTCCCTGTCATAGACTATATTTCTGCACACTTACCACATAATACTAAAACAAATTCCCCTCTCCCATTACTGTATATATAGGCCAGTTGTATCTCCACAAACTTTAAGCATTCTCCTTTTCTTACCCTGCCATTGTATTCACTACCTCAACTGCTGAAGGAAATCTGAGTGGTATACAAACAATTAAAACAGAAGAAAAATATTTGTAACAATAGAAATACTATGTGTCAGGGAACAAGTAATATCATATAACAGTCAACAAGCAGAGTTAAACATCCTACCTTAGGTCTTGCTTGAACAGCCAAGTCTCCAAAGCTTTCATAAAGCCAGCAGTCTAGAATCATGAGGTTCACAGAGGAATGCAACTCCATAGGACAACAGTGGCTACAAACACCCTCTCTAGCATCTTATAAGATGCTATTGCTTTTCTGAAATTCACAGCATTCTGACCTTCTTGTACCTTACTATGCAGCAAAAAGCAATCAAGTTAATAATACTGAATAATGAGCACTAGACCATGCCCAAACGAGCTTCAAATTGTACCTATAAGTCAACTAGCAACCAATAAAGCTTACACAATTGGCAAGTCACATGGGCAAATTGAGTATACCAAGGACTATTTATTCTGAACCAGCTGTGGCTTCCAAGTGGTATTCAAGGGCAGCTCCATGTACAGTGCATTGCAATACCTCAGTACTGAGCTCCCAAAACCAGGACTGGGAATGATGACAGTCGCTTGATCCAGGGAAGGACATAATTGACATACCAGAGATATTTGTCCAAAGGGCCTCTTAACCAAAGCTGCAGTTTTCTCATTGAACACAAGCCGATATTCCAGAAAAAGTCCTCAACTTACAACAATTCATTTAGTGACCATTCAAAATTATAAGGGCACTGAAAAAAGTGACCCATGACTCCTAAACTTAACCCAATAACATCTTTGGGGGCATGCACACTGATGGATTTGTGAGGCTAATAACAATACTAGAGCAATATAACGCCTGGAGGTTTCCTCTTCAGAAAAAGATATTTAATTTCCTGAGAATATTTTTTTTTTCTGAGAAATCTGAGGTTAACCACAACTACTTTACCCTTTGAAAGGGGACATCACCTAATCTATCTCCTCAAGATGTATGAGATTCCCTTCTGATTTTGAGGAAATCAACTCAAATTTATCATCTATTTGAAAATGGGGAAAAATTGCCTGTCACAGAGTACAGTGTGTTAACCTAATAGTGCAACATTCCAAAAATATACCTCAATTATTTTAAAACCCACCCCCATCCAGTTTTTTTCCCCAGTGGATTCGGGTAGCATACTGTAAATAATTATGTTCATTCTTTCATTTTTTAAAGTTATATTTCTGGACATTAAAAAAGGCAGAATCTCATAGAATTCATTTTCTCAGAAGGAAACTAATAATATTGGGTCAACCATACTAGTTTTTAGGAAGTAGCTGAAAAGCTATACTGATTCCTTGAAAAATTATGAAAAGGAGAGTATTCTATTTTTGTAGCGTGAATAGTTAGTATTTATTAAAATTACATGATTATAATTTTGATGAGAGGAAAGGTCTGCCTCTAAAGCAATAGTATTCAATTAATAGTAGATAAATACAAGATAAATTTATTGTAACATACTGCCTATCAAAGATACAAACTATGGAGATATTTGAAGGTGCACTTTGATTCAACAAAGCTTGAACTAAATTGTAAAATAGATTCACAGATTGCAGCATGGACTTACTTTGAAGCAGCAAATCAAACCGTGTAAAGCATTTTATAGACTTTTGAAGTTGTTTACAGTTTTGGGTATAGGGGCTCTTTCTTTTTTCTTTTTACTGCAACTTGCAATTTTCCACACGCTGAATTTGTGATGGGCTCTCTGACACTGACATAAATAACCAATCTATTAATTTTAATAATTCATTAAATTTGCTGCTTATCAGAGTTCTTTTGGGAGGCAAAGCTAACAGTGTTACAGGGTTTATTCTTTTTTTAATTCTAAATTTCCTTAAAAACTCAACTTTGCTTTTTCTTCATGCTAATAAAACTGGGAGTTTTATTCCTCAGCACTCTGAATACAGACTTTAAGCTGACCAGTCCAATATGGACTCTAGTACTTTACGTTTAAATACTAGCTTAAAAGTTTAAGTCTCTTAATAATTTAGGAAATGACTACCATGCTAATGCAGACATTGTCCAAATATTGACTGTGGAAATGTATGGTTACAAATGCTGTTTTTTCTATGCCAAGTCTCCTGTTTTCCGGCTTGCTTGTATTAATGCATCCTATTATTGAGGCTACTGTTAACTAACTAACACAGACATGACCAAGTGATCAGGGGCAGTAGAGTTTTTTCCAGGAATGAAGGAACATGCCAACAAGCTTTGCCAACTGTTGTGATACTGAGAAAATCCATTAGAAGCAGCCAAGAATTCAGGAATTATTCTTCATTGTCATGCCATTCCTGGCATCTCAGAAAAGCAAATGAAATCAGTTTTTAAGTCAAAGAGGCACACCTTTTCAATTGGTTCAGCATAATTTAGGTTCTTTGCTGGACAATTGGGGGCAGGGGAACTTCTATTCCTTACTCATCTTGGCAATATCTGCCTTAGAGATATTGCCAAGGAGAATATCTGAAGATATTCAACTAAAACTGCAGTTTTAGTTCAGTTTATTGCACCTTCATCTCAATCTAAGAGAAAGAGAGAAAATGATTTGATAGATAGATAGATAGATGGATAGATGGATAGATAGATAAATAGATAGACAGAAGAGAGTAAGAGATATTTAAATGTTTTGATTCTCTATTATAATCAATGGATCAAAATGGATTTATTTTTACCAATCTGCTTTGAATCATGCTTTCTTTGAATCTTAAAACTCCAATCTGAATTAAATCAAAATTGATTCATACATATGCAACAAATATATTGCAATAGAGTTGAAAAATAAGTAAAGGCATTAAAATCTGCTGCAAACATGCAGGAATTTGCAAGGAAACATTTAAAAAAAAGCTGGAAGCTATCTAATTACAAAGGTCTGTAACAGGAAGTCAGAAGTGGAGGAAATAGGATTCTCCAAGATGCAAAACTAAATGGATGCAAAGATTAAGGGAAATGATAAGATGCTTCTTGTTCAGTGTTTGGAGTTGGTAAGGAAATTAGAATTAAAAACTTTCAGTAAGATAAACAGAAATGAATTCTTGGAGTTAGGGGAGATATAAAACACTGTAGAACTGCAGATGCATGTGCAGACACAAAGAAACAGACACAGAGATGGATATGACAGAGGAGAAAGGAAAGGAATAGAAATTGTTTAGCTTGGAGCAATAGTAAGAGGCCTTTTTCCTAGAAAGAGGCAACATGCAGGTTTAAAGGATAAAAGACAAAACTTTTAAGTTAATGGAAAGAGAAAGATTATGCATGAGTTATCAAGAGTTAAAGGGGAGCAAGCATAAGATTTCTCTCCCTGCATTACTTTAACTCCCCGCTTCCAATCTCTGCAACTAATAAGGGTAGCTAGCAACTTAGCCAATAAAGAAAAAGAGTGGCATTGTGGTAAAATGACCACAGTGACAATTACCCAGTGAATTGGCTTGCAGATGGCAGGAGAATCAAGACATGGAATGCTGACAGAAGAAGAAAATTCAGATAACCAGGATGAAGGAAATCCAAACCAGAAGGAGAAATCAAACAGTCAGGGAACAAGAGTTAAAGAATTGATAGGGATGATAGGTTGGTATGGCTATTTTTAGCCAGAGGAAACCCCCCCCCTTAAAAAAAAGTCACTTTGCTCACTTCTGTTTTAAATGTTACTTCCATTGGCCCATTATCCTACTCTACAAATTCCCACAACCACGGTATGGTTGTCATTATCAAATAATACATATCATGCTGACTCAGAACAGTTTTTAATTCAAGGCTGACTCCTTCTTCCTGTTGTAGATAAATTAGACAGAAAGTGCTAACTTTTCCTGTTGATAAGTTAACAAGAAGATTTTTGCATATTCATCTTCCTCTTTATCAGTTAGAGACAGAAGGACAGGAGCTGAACTATTTTAGTAATAAAACCACATTTTGGTTGGATAATCCTCAATCAAACTACTTGTTGCCTTTTGCTTGTATACAAATGTATATAATCTGTACTAAATTGTGTATTAGGGCCTTTCAATTTATGACTTGGATCCTGAGACCACATCTTTGTTGCTGTACAAAATAAACTGGTTGCAATTTTCTGCCTTATGTGATAATTGATTCCTTTGCACCAGGTAATGACCCCAGTATATGACTGGGCCAAATTCACAATTTGGCCAAAAGGGAAACTAATTTTTACAGAGACTGTTCAGTCTGTGGTGTATGAATTAGTAGCTCTAAACAAGTACAGTAGACAAGGAGATTCATCCCACTGAGTTGAATAGCTTAGTGTGGCTGAAAGTTATTTTTGTAGTTGTGTGATAGTATCTGTATTTGTTATTACTATATTGCAAGTAGTAAGATAAAGTCATTCTTGATTATGGGCATTCCTCAACTTACGACCACATTTCTTTTAAATGGGATATTTTTAAGTGAATTGTTTAGCCCCATTTTACGACCTTTTTTGCCACAGTTGTCAAGTGAAGCATTGCAGTTGATAAGTTAGCAATCTAGTTGTTAAGTGAATCTGGCTTCCCCATTGACTTTGCTTGTCAGATGGTTGCAAAGGTGATCACATGACCATGGGACACAGCAAGTCATAAATATGAACCAGCAGCAAAGCACCTGAAGTTTGATCACATGATCATGGGGATGCTGCAAAGGTCGAAACTATGAAAAATGGTTATGTGTCACATTTTTCAGTGCCGTAGTATCTTTAAATGGTCACTAAACAAATTGTAAGTTGAGAACTACCTGTATTCAGAATAAGTGAGGTGCATTTGCTGCAGACTTTCTTTTGGATGATATGTTCTGTGCTTTCATTGTGTTTCATTATTCCATTTTTAAACCACTTAAAGTCATACATATTGGGGTGACATATAAATCAAATATAAATATATATTTTACCAACACATAGTCTGTTCAAAAGGCAGAATACTATAGTTCATCTTTTCACAGATTTTTGCTCTCTTGGTATTTTAGATTTTCATTTCCAGGTCATATTGGCTTAGAATTATGGAAGCAGAAATCTAAAACAACCAGGTAATGCCAGATTGGAGAAAACTACTGTATTATCTTTTATTATTTTGTAATATAACTGAAAAATAATACCTGTAAAACTTTAAAATACTGGACAAATAGAAAATAACATTTCTCATGTTTCCTCCCCTCTATTAATTTTGCATGTATGCTTTAAAACATATTAAAATCCATCTGCACCAACTACAAGTACAGAAATAGGAGGGATGACCATTCTTCCCATATGGAAGTGGTTTATGATGTGGAAAAATAATCAAGGAGGATGCCCACTTGCAGCTCAAAGTGGTACAGGCAGGTTTCACAGCACACTGGTTGCCTTTTCTTTATGTTTCTATTGAGTTAACCATAGTAAATCAAAATCAAAATCAATAATGAATCTAATCTGTCACACTGAACAGAAATGTATTCATTTAATAAATAGCACTTCTTCAAGAAGAGAAAAATAGATCACTTTAGCAAAGAATCTGATCACTGTTACGTGTGTACCTTTTCTTTAAAAATAAATAAAAATGTAGAAAATACATTTTTTCTAAATTTGTGTAGCTTTAAATTATGAAACATGCAGTGTTATACAACTGCAGATATAAGCCCACATCCAACTGAAATTATTAGTTCTTAAGTACTATTATCAATATACAGTATATAATTTAGAGCTCAAAACAAAACTTTTTCTAAATGTATTTAGACAAGCAATTCAAATACACAAAATTGCTTTGAAAATCAGACACAACTGTGATGTAAAGTAATGCATTACTAAAAATATGTGTTCACTTATTTGAAAAAAAAAATAGCAAGAAAGGTGGCATTGCTTTGTAATTCATAAATTGGACTCAACACATAGGATCTACCAATTTTTAACAGGGCATCTAAATTTATAAACAGTCCTCCTCTGCTTTATTTTGACATTAATTCAACTAGTTTGGGCCTGCCTCTACTGGTGAACTTTTCAGAATAGATACAGGGTCAGTTATAATGAGCTTCTTATTAGGGCAGAGAAAGTATTTTGCATCATAATTAGATTTCCTTGCAGTTAAACTAAGTAGAAACTTATTGTATTATGGAGTCAGGTTTACAAGCAAATCACCTCACAGCTCTGATCAAAATAATACTATTGAGAGACCCAACATTGGCTGTGTTGACACAACAAACCTAACAATAATCTAACCAACCATATTACTGGAGCTCTGAATTTAGCAGAAGTCCATGTGAGTACAAAATATTCTCCTGAACATAAGCTTAGTGCAAAAAACATAAAATAAAATATGGAGTTAATAAGTATGTATGGGGTTTCAGTGCTTAAAGAACTTTCAATTGAAGATAATCTTATTCTGAGAAATGCCCTTGTTTACTTCATTCTGCAGCGAAAGGACTGCAATTTATAAGGAAACTGCAAGTTATAAGGAAAATACACATGGAAAGAACACCATTTTTACAATCCCTGCTGGGACACACATCTCACATAACTAGTAAGAATTGAATATTAAAGGTAGTTTTTCTGGAGTGAGTGGAAAACCCTACATTGGCAAATCCTGATGAACAAATCTGTACTATTTACAACTAGTTTGCTGATGATCTACTAGAAAGCCTTGTTTGGAATAACCTTCAATTTATTCAGGCATATTCCATTGTACATGCGTGTCAAACTCGATCGAATCACGTGACATATTGTGACATATCGTGACTTTTTTGCCTTTGTGGAGCTGGGGTGGGTGTGGCCTGCACATGATGCATCTGGCCCACAGGCCGCCAGTTTAACAGGCCTGCCATTGTACATTGTACTCAATCTCCCCAATTACAAAGAAAAGGAATTCCATTTGCACATAATAGATGCACTACAATGATGTATTTTTAAACATATATTTTGAAAATCCTCATTAAAGTGGAAGGAAGGAAGCAAGCAAGCAAGCAAGCAAGCAAGCAAGCTCAGTTCTACTATGATGGTCAGCTAAGAGATTATTTTGATAAGATTCATGACATGACAAACCCCTCCGAGAAGAAACATGTTGCTTAAAAAGGAGCCTTTGGGTAAACTAATCATGGAAGTCACAGCTTTTTGCAGTGAAATGTTGGGAAGAATTTGCAGACTATTAAGGTGATTTTTGAGTAGCAAATTCACTATTTTTCAAAGAAAGCAACCTTGACCTTTAATGAAGGAGTTAGGAGCAATTGTAAGTCATTGTGTTCTGATGGATTCAAGACATGAACTACAATCCAAATTGCTCTCTTAGTGAACAGTAATTAGGTTTTGTTCCTAACTGAAGGAAAAGAGAAATGGCAGTCCTTTTCTAACTGATCTTTTTCTCTTCAAACTATGATGACTGGGTGACGACATTTCAATAGTTTCAATAGATTTAAATTTATTTGTTTGCTACTTTCTAAATCTATACTGACTCCTAGTTTGTTTACGACTTATTTATGGGACAAATCACTGGAACTTCAAGAAGAAAAAAAAATGATGGAAAAGAAGTTCTTCTTTGAATTTCTTAATTTATATCGTAATACAGGCACTACTACAATGTTTATAATTTTATTTTTAAGTATTAGCATGTATATTGGGATGTCATAATTATGCATTTCCTCACAATTTTACCTTAAAATGTTTAGGCTACAGTCTTATGTTCACTTACCTACAAATATGCCTCACTGAACTTAATGGCATTTTCTTTTGAATAGGAAAAGATAACATAATTTTTGCTTCTTTTTATTTCTACATATATAATGTTTCCCAATTTACTGAACTGCAAGGAAATCATGTAAATGCCAAAAGCTCTGCAGCTTTCCAATTGGCATATTTAAAAAAGTAGTTTGGTGGGAAACCTAGTATGAATTATGATAAAATATCCTGGAAATAGCATGCCTATGATGTATTTATACCAATACAATTATATAAGATGATAGGCCATACAATTTGAATACCCTTGGATTGCAAATTAAGGTACTTAATTCCTTAGAGTAAACTCCACATCTCATAAACAGACTCAGAACATACACTGGGAGACAAATGCATTTAATGTAATGTAGTTGATACCATCTGTTGTTATTCTCTTTGTCCATGGAATTTTTGTCCTAGGTCATTTCTGTATTCTTTTTAAAAATGCATTCTTAACATTCCATTTCATTAAACACCAAAGGCTCTGGTTCTAGCAAAGTTTAGCTATCTTTGTTAGGCTTAAAAAAATCCTTACAAGGCTCCCCAGCAGTGGTGAAATCTATTTTTTTTCATCACCGGTTCTATGGGCGTGGCTTGATGGGGGCATGGGATTGAGTGGGCGTGGCCAACTCAACGTCACTCACGGCAAGGTGGGACGGTGGCACCTTG
>JANHFL010010646.1:0-23388 GCA_032468155.1 Oxyrhabdium leporinum
CTCTCTCTCTCTCTCTCTCTCTCTCTCTCTCTCTCTCTCTCTCTCTCTCTCTCTCTCTCTCTCTCTCTCTCTCCTCAAAAAAATGTAATAATTCAGCAGTTCCATCCACTCTGCAATATCTAACGATACATTTTCCTATTGTCTGAACTTTACCTTTAAAACTCTGTAAATGAAGCAGTATTACATTACTGAAAAGATTAATATATTATCCTCTGCTTACAGTCAAAAAAGATTCAAGCCCAACTGAAGGAGCTTCGCTATGGGAAAAAGGATTTGATATTTAAGGTGAGTTTCTCACTTGAACTGGCAATGATATTTGCTTAAAGACAGTACAACATTAATATAATCTGACCAAATGGTTTTATTCCTCTAACACCAATTGAAGAAAATCACAAAAATATCAATATACATATTCAAAGGGATTTGTGGGAAAGAAATGAAAGGTAAATTTGATTTCCATGGTACATTACTCAAGTATTCCTGTTTTTTTTTTAATGGAGAAAATACTTTCAGAAGGCAAAGTTTCCCAAGAAAAATAAAGCAATTCTAAAACTTCAAGAAGGCTGTTCAATTGATACGTAAATATCTCAAGACTTCTTCAAGGAGGAATATTTTAACATTTTTTTAATATTATTTAGTTAAGGTTGTACCATCTTGTAAAACTTTTCTTCCTCCTGTCTCATTTTTAGATTGCTTCTATATTTAATTTTGATTTAATCTTTGCACCATGGATGTTTTATTTTATATCATAATGTTTTAGATTTTTGTTTACTACTAAAAGTGTGTGATTGTCATGGTATAAATGTAAAAATTGTTAACTATTGTAAAATACTGTAAGATGATGTCCTACGAAACAGATCGTCTTGTACAAGAATTGAAAATTGGCATAGGACAAATATGACTTTTTTTTTTGCTTACAACCATTACTGTCAGTACAGAATACGTATCTTAAAGCACTCTGAAAACTGATTTTCTTTTGTGAAAGCAGTCCACTGATAACTATGTGTTGAGGGAAAATGTTTAGCGTGCTTGTTAAAATTAATAGACTATTTTTTTTGCTTTTTTTTTTTCTCATGGAATGTGTATAAACATTTAACTAGTGTCTTTATTTTAAAAGTGAAGTCAGACCATACAACTTTTGGTTTGTTGTTTTTAATTAGAATACCAGATAAGGATTAAGAAATAAGGATCATGTATCATACATCCCAATTCCACTTGTCCTCCAACCTCTCTAAAGTATTTTAAGGCATTATTTTGGGCAAAGAAAAGAACCTCAATAACTATCAGGAGTGCTAGAGAGCCTGCAGATTAAATGTTCCATGCTAGAGGCCTTTGGACTTGCAATATGATTCTAATTTCTAGCATCCAAGTGTTTGTGATGTGTGAGTTTGTGTGTGTATAAGTTAGCATCCAGTTGTTATCAGGGAAGCCAAGAACATAATTAGTCTAAAAGACTAGTCTAAAAGACATTCAGCATTGAGTGGCGAGAAAGGCTCTTAGATATGGACTCAGTCTTGATACACTTAACTCTTTTTTAGTATTCCCCTTGGCAAATCAGATGAATGTTTTCTAAATATTTGGTTTCATGAAGATACAGATGCATAACTATAATAATGTGCAGTGATGTTATTCCCTTAAGTTTTCTGTTTTGTCTGTTAAATATCCACTGATTTTGTTCTTGGATACAAAACCAGTAATATGCATTACTGTTGATATGCAGGAGATGGAAATGCCTTTCTATTTATTTTTGCAAGTTAAAAGCTTATAAAGAAGAAAGAGGAAAATGATCCTTAGTAGCATATCTAATGCAGAAAAGGAAAGGTTTTCTTTTTTATTCTAAGTGCTGTCAAAACCAACACCAACAGTACACCACAGAACAAATTAAGGGACTAATAGCTCTTAGTTCCAATGTATAACAAGCATATGTGTTTCATAAGATAGCTTTAAAAGGTTGTAATACAAGATTTATTGTATCAGTTGTGGTTGGATGTACTACTGGTTTAAGAAATGTAGCCAGCATACATTTAAATCTTTGTCACATCCTTGGCAGAATTGTACCCTGGCTTCTGTCATCTTGATGTCCATTAGCTTGGTGCTATGTGCAACTAATTTTAGCAGATAACCAAAATCTTGTAACAGTATACCATAAATGTTTATTGTGAATGATCATGATAAACATTTTTTAAGGCAAAGGTTTGTTTTTGCTTTTGATTTTTGTAACCAATCAGTTTGCTGTACCTATTATATTACATTGGAAATATTCTTAAATACCATGGCTGAAATCTAAAGAATTGTAAGTGGAATACTCTCTTTTCCAAAACCTTTATATTGTGTATCTTTGTATCCACTGAAGAAAGTATCTGGAAAAGTATAGGACTCCCCTTAGGTCTATGTAATTAGCATTTACAGCAAACAAGGGATAAATAAATAAAATAAGCCCTATTTCCCTCTCTTTATGCTTCTACCCAAACCAGAAAAGACATGGAATGCAGAGAGGAAGTTGATAAATAAATTATTATATATGGTAAAGGGAATAAAAAAATAAGGAAAATGTAATAAAGCACTATTTGCATAACAATGAAGCAGTACAGCACTAACAGTTCATTCTGAAAAGGCATGTATGAGACTGAAAGGCACAGTACACATTTATTTGAAACTTCAAATAAATGTGTAGCTCCAAATCTTAGCAGATGGATATCTCTCTGAAGTCATTTGTCCAATAGTTGACCTGGTACAAAGTCCCTACCACCACACAAACATACATTTCTATACAGAAGTGTAAAGACTAGGAGCTTTCCACTCCTTTGATAACTGCTTTGAACTTGGGGTGGGGGATCCTACCTTCCACTTTCCCCTAGTGCAATGTAGATTAGTAATTGAGGAACCAAATAGCGCCTTGAGTACCCGAAGACTATATTTGCCCTTATGGTATAATAGGAATAACAAAAAAACCAAGATTGAATCAGTTTAAGAATCAGAACCTGAGTGAGGTAGCCCAGAGGATAGCATTTAAAAATACATTATATGGTCAAATATTATATGTGATATTACATAAAATATTAGCATTTTACATTAAAAACTACCAGCAGATACATAATGAATGAAAATTGCATTCCACGTAATAGTAATTGAATCTACAAAAGAAAAATAAATTGCTTTTAAATGAAAATGGAGCAAGTACAAAATTAGGAAGTCTAGTTCTCCAAAAAAGTTTCAGCTGAAGAACATTTTAACAAAATACTGATGCAGCTGATCTGGTTTGAAACATTTACTTTTATTTAATGCACCAATTTTGTTACTTCTTTCTCTGCTTCTTGCATGGATCCCAAGATATTATCTTTTAACCTAAATCCAAATTCTGATTTGCAAATTCAACTTCTGGTTAGCCCTATCTGAGTCCACTCCAGAGGATTTGTGGTAATTCAACTGAGTTGCTACAAACCACTTCCTCCTTTTCCCACAACATTCATCTAGCTTCCCAAAAAATCTGCTGAATGGGATAGATTTGAGTATAGTATATGAAAAAGATAATTACATAAATTAAGCAAGAAATATACTTCTCTGCATTTGTGATCATCTTCAAGATGATGTCATAATGATGAAAATTACAACATCTTTAAGATTTAAAATTTTGTTTTTTCATACACTGAAGATTGTACAGATAATATTGTGTATCTCATAGGTTTCCTCTAAATAAAATTGATAGCATGAAACACAATGTTCATAGTTTAACTCAGAACTAATTATGCAAAGAATGCTTCTTAGTTTAATTAATTTCTATTGAAGTAAAAAAAGGGGAAAAAATCACATGAAGCAAACATTGACTGTATACAGAGCCAAACTAAAAGAACATCATGTAGCAATTCCCATTATTATCCTTTCAAATACCCAATCCTCTTTAGTTTCTGGATCTTACATTTAGGAAGTATTAAAAATACTTTAAATAACTAATTCCTTATTTTACATTTTAAAAATCTGAGCACTTGCTTTATAGGCTTAGGAACATTTTACTGAAAAATGTAAACATTGGTTATCTTCTAATAGTGTAGCAGGTCGAAATAGGGTAATCTAAGAATTTTCTTTTGTTCAAAAAGGTTGGAAGCTACAAATACCACAAAGAGCAACAAGGGTTTTGGAAAGACATACCATTTACTATCTTCATCTTTAATTTATTCAGGCTAGAGTTTATGTCCTCCTGGCAAAGGCTACTGCTAGCAAAGATTCCTTGCATATGTCATTCCCCAGATGGATTCATAAGACTCTGCCACACATGAATAAACAATAATTGAGAATATATGTACCTCAAGGTTAAACTGTTGGCTTTTTGATATTTCCTGTTTTCTGCTTATTTGACTGTTAGCTGCTAGGGAGGATGTCTGGTGGGGTGTTTATCTCCCTCCTTGACCCTTTAGATAAACCCCATTACATACTACAGTATATAAAATATGATAATAAAATATATTTAGTTAAACCCCACCTACAGTATATACCACATAAAATATTAATAAATAAATCATTTGGATTGCAGGAGAATAGAAGTATAATTAATAAATACATGATAAATAAATATCTGAAAAAGGAAAAATATTGAATCTGAAAATAACCCTGTAAAGCAATAGAACAAATTACAATTTGTATGATTAATCTTACAAATTTAGTTCCCTAATCTAAAATGACAAACTAAAATGTATCACTGATAATTTTCATTCAGATAACCAGGATCAAATGAAGCAATGAATTATGGGCCGCCAGGTATTTTTCTGTGTCAGTCAGGAGCATTTTGTCTGTGAGGCTTTGAAAACTTTAATATCAAATCTTAATTTGTTTAATAATCAAAATACTTTTATTTTATACACAATTCTATTCCATCTGCTTTGTTTGCTTCCCTTATTTTCAGAGGGAGGAAGAGTTCCACAATCGTGGTATGGGAAAAAATGAAGGTTTCGTTTATAATAATAGTACTATAATAAAAACCAGAATCTAATTTATGAGAAATTTCTTCAGATAACAATAACCATAGTCCCCTCACAATTTATGTGTTTAACTGTATTGTAATATCATCCCATTATATTCCAAAGCAGAAAGATTAATCAGAAGACCTAAAACTGATACCAGCCTTACTAAAATTCCATCATAAATTTACTCCCAGAGATCCTCATAAACCAGTCTGCCATTTATTGATGGAGAAGTATACTTGGTTACCAGGGAGCTTGCTTGCTTGTTATTTATTATATGATTATATGTTTGTCATTTGTTTATTTATAATTTGTTTATTTAATATCCTGCCTTTATCAACTGTACAAGTAACTCACAGCAGCGAACGTATCTAGCATACCTTCCTCTTCCTATTTTCTCTATAACAACAACCGTTTGTTTTTATATTTAGCTTACATGCTAAATCAAACTGTTTTCCAGAAAATTTTCTTTTTGTTTTAGCATTTCAGTATTTGTGACTGTCCATACATGGGGATCAAGTTCATCGTTCATTTATTTATTTATTTATTTTAAATCCACATATTCATTTATTAAAATGGTTCCAAGATGAAATGTTATTTTACTCCTCTGAGCTTCTCTTTCCCTTTATCAGTAATTAAATTAAAAAGGACTATATTCAAGATTTGGTTCAACCCTACTTGCTAAAGCGTCACTCAAAATACAGTCAAGTTAGAAAAAATGTCTTATGTCTAAAAAGATAACATAATTTCCTTATCCTTATTATGAACACCTTTCTCTTCATCTTCTATTATCTATAGATTACGTTTTAAAGTGTAGCATTTTTAGGGCACAGACTTATCTGCTTTTTTAAAAGTAGGACGTTAAGTATCATTTATGTGGATAATGCTATTTACATAATACAAATCTATCATCATTATTGGTATTTACATAATATAAGCCTATTATCATTACTTCTATTTACATATTACAATTACTGCTAGTCTGGGGTGATGCTATTTTAAGCATTTTTGTCCAAGAGATAAGGTCAGATATATGCTTAATAGAACGTAATATAGAATTATTTATCTCACTCCAAATACAAATACACAGGGGATAAAATCTGTGAACAAAACATAGCAAGTGAAATGAGGTTATTATGTCAGTTCACTGCACTAACACTATTTTAAAAATTTATAGAGTGTTTGGATGTAAAGAAGAGGAAGTGGATATTTTCCCCTAGTGATAGAAATTTCATAGTGGTGAGTTTGTTGAAGATGAGAAAGAGATATAGAAACTCCTGGCTAAATCCAATATGTTATCTTAATAACAAGAGATGTAAGCCTGGAGACAAGGATCTAAAGCATATTATATTTTTTATTGCCAAACCACTGTTAGCATATTGTTTGCCAGAGTAAATATTGAAAACTATTTAATTCAGAATGGATATGGATATGCTGTGAAGACATCTGAAATGACAGCTGCTTTTTGCAGACAATGTCCTTAGCAGTGCATCTGTGTTGCAAACTTTCTTTTTCATCAACAATGATTTATCTAGAAAAAAAATATCTTGCCTTAGAATTTTACAATCATCTGGAAATCATCTGTCAGGACAAAAATGGATTTTTATTTCCCTCAAGCTGGAATTGAAATGTTCATTTCTTCAAAGTAACAAAAGGAAACCAAAGGGATTCTTGAAGCTTGAGATAAAACATGGTAATGTACAGTTTACACTTTTAATATAGTTCCTAAGTCTCGACATTGTTGATATGCTACAGTGACTATCAGTTAATGGTTTGAAGGCAGAATGCTCACATACCCACTTCTGTTCAAAGTTGCTACTACTAATCTAGCTTTAGATTACATGACCAAAGGAAGGCACAGCTCCTTTACTCTTCAGGTCTGTACAGAAGAGACAATTATTATTAGATGCATAGGTCAAAATACAGTATAAATAATTTGATTATAGTAATATGTTTGAAGTTGTCATTAGATTTGTTATTCTATACATGCATAATGGTTGGGCAAGTAATTTACAAAGGAACAAAAATATATCGAAGAACACAAGATTGAGCAAGTAATTTATAAAGACACAAACAAGCTTTTGGAACACTTGATCGACTAATTCAAAAAACTTCATTAAATCTGATTTGGCCCATAGATAAGAATGCCATCTGTAATCTGTTTCATTAAAGTAAGTGCTGTTTCATAATATAAAATGGTTGTTGGTGTGTGTGTCTGCAGTCTCCGCTTCATCTACTAAGTTTATAACATATTTTGTGCAACAGGTAAACTGAATGAAACTGAGTGAATGAAAGCTCAGGGTGAAAATAATTAAGAGGAACTACTGATCTTATGTGACAGATATGATGACAATTTTAAAAGTATGATAGGAATTCATCTCATTATCTTACAATCAAAAGTTGGGACTGGGTAGAATCTTTGCTTAACGAAAGTCTCTGTTGCTAAATCCATAACATAAAGGGAATTTCTGTGAATTATCAAACCTTGATATAATGCTTTGGAAATATGTCCTAAAACAGGTTTTAATGTAGCCTGATTAATTACAACTCATAGCTCTTCCCTTACATCATAAGCAACAAAAATGGTAAGAAGGCTGAGCAGAAGGTCCTGCTTAGGTCCTGGTTTGGAGCACAAAACAAGAATCAATGTACGTTCTAAATCAGAATGCTTTGGGTTCTTGAGGATCAAGAAACCCATAAATTATTTAATTTGTGACAAGCAGGATCTCATTTTGATTTTAAGTGACTTTTTGTTTTGGCGTTCTGGGCTGGTTCATAACTTTTCCAAAGATTTTCAGTAGTTCATAACCTTTCCTTAATAGAGAAATGAAAAATCCAAATTACACAACAACAACATAAGAAACAGGATATCCTGGCTTACATAACACATAATAGCTATCTAGTTAACGGAAAAGGCTGATATTTTATTGAATTGTCTATAAATAATTTGAAATCATCAAAGGAAGAGAAAAATATACACAGAAAAGTGTATAAGTTCTATAAAACCTGCTTGCTGAGTGAAAAATTTTTGAGAAATTTCAATCAAGGAAACAAGGGAGGAATCTCAGTTTAACCAAATTCTCTTTATCTCCTAAAAATAATTTAGCTAGTCTTTGATTTACATTCATTTAATGACAATTTGAAGTTACGACAACTTTGGAAAAAGTAACTTATGACCTGTATGCACATGGGCATTGTATCACCTTCACAGTTATACAATTACAGTTTAGGCACTTGTAACCATCTTTACATTATTTACATTAGTTGCGGCATCCTTGGTCACATGACCACAATTTTCCACCTTTTTTTCTGATTTTCAGCAAAAAAGGATCTCATTGGGGAAGCTAAGTTTAACAACTGCCATAAAAGTTGTCATAAAATCAGTTCCAACTTGACTTAAAAGCAATTCTGGTTCCAACTGTGGTTGTAAGTCAGGAACAACCTGAATTACAAAAATACCTCAACTCTCTTATGACAACAATAGGAGCTGTGTGGAGCAAAAAGGATAAACAAAAGTAAACTTTTTCCATGTTCTATTGTTATAACATACACATATCAGTTTAAATTTAAAAAAAAATCATCTATAGAAGGAATCCAAGGTAAAAATAGAATGCAATAGGAATATTTATACATGAAATAATTCTTACCAAAAGTTATGTGAAATTATTTTGATATATTTGAGAAGGCTGATCACAGAGCCGTGCTTTGTCAGAAAGAACAATTATTTTTTATTATATCGAATGATGACTTAACTATTAAATAAATATATTCACTTCAGGTACTTTGAGAATGGGGTGCTAACCTTAAACACATCAAACAGATGTGTACAATGCATTTACCAGCTGTGTCTTAATGCTTTTAAAAGACTATTGTTTCAGATCTTGTCTTGAGGAGCAAATTAATGACATGAGAATTGCATGCTTAATGGACTGTAGTAAAGAAAACATATATATTTACTGTTGATGTGAGGGTTTGTGGGGGGGTGGGGTTGTTTTGTTTTTTTGCATGCTCATTATATACAGTGAGGCTCATTAATTCCAAATTCCCCAGCACAAGGAGGGGAAAAAACTTTGATGTAGGTTTGACTGTTGTTGCAATATATATGGTGTATCTAATCCATTTGGCTAAGCACATTTCCATGAAATCAGCCTTCTGAACACATATAAGATGTGGGCTGAAGAAGCATTGCAAGGCTATTTATAATGCAAATTATTTTTAAAGCTCACTTAAAGCTGGTTCAGGATGCACATTTTTAGGCTGATCATCATTTTGTTTTTTTCTCTTTAATATTTCCTATATTTAACTGAGACACTGTTACATTTTTTAAAAAAAATATAGAATCATACTTAATGATAATAAAAGCATTCAAAATATAGATGATACCTTCCTTACATTTTGTTAGGATTTAAGTATTCTAAATATTAAAATCAGACATAGTCAGCCTTATAAACATCTTATAAACAATTTCTTGTGCACTTCTAATTGTCAGCCTCCTCACCCCACCCCAATATACTGTTAAAAATCTATTTCAAAGAAGGATATCTAATAACTACTGTTCCTTTATGTAAAAGTATTGACTATCCAAACTCTGATCCTGGGAGTCTAGTACCCTTTAGTCAAAATATATATAAAAACACCCTTTCATTCAACATCTACCCGACCCATCAGAGAGGGGAGGCATGGAATGCTGCAGGTCCCATCCCTGAAGGAGATACACCTGGTGGGACCCAGAAGAAGGGCCTTCTCCATAGTGGCCACCTTTCACTGGAACATCATCCCCTCCCCGAAATTTGAATGGCCCCCAATCTAGCACTCTTCTGGAAGGCATTGAAGACCTGGTTCTGCCAGCAGGCCTGGGGAACCCAGAGTGGGATATAGCCCATTAAATGGCTCATGTGAGCTGTCGCCAGGGTAGGTAATACTGTGATACTGAATTTAGGGAACATTTTCATGTAAATTGCTTTATAGTAAGCCCTAAGAGAAACATATTTAACAAAATAAGACAATAAATAAGTGACATCAAGTATAATTTGGATTCTGGAGAACGGGATGGAACGTAGGAAGGGGAGGGGGAAAGGGAGAGGAGAGGACTAGCCATATAGAACAGTTTTTCATCCAGAATGAAGAGTTAGAGTATTAATCATTTGGATGTTCAAAAAATGTTGGTGTTAAATTTCATTTTCATTATTCATGCCAATAAACTTATACAAATCCCAATGAAACTCATTTCTATCAGAAAGTTGAGATCATAGCTTTGTACTTAACTTCCTCACTTTAGGGACTTCCCCTCCTCCTTCTTTTTCAGCTTTCAAAAATGGTTTGAATTTCAGACTCAGGTTCCAAAGGTAATATTGGTTCTCAGTATTTGAGTAACAGTATATTTACACATTCTCACTAAGGGAAAAGACAAAAACGAAAGCAGAATCACTTATTTCTGCCACATTCAGATATTAAGGCTTACTTAACAACACTCATAACCATAAATCATTACCATTTTCCCTGATGTTACAATTAAGCCACAGGTTAATTGAATGAAATAATCCCTGAAAGCAAAATTTTCTGACTGTAGAAAGCTGGCTACATTATTTTATTATAAATAAAGATATAATATTTAAATTTATTTTTTCATTATAAAAGATCAAAATAGTCTATTCACTGGTTTTTATTTTTTAACTCTTGCTTTATTCTTGCTTATTTGTCTATTTTCCTATTTTTGGACTGTACTCTTTGAGAAGAGATTCATAAGCCCATAAATAGGCTTATAATAGAGATAGAGTATAGAAGGATGAGGATTTATTCTATGTATTTATTTAATTTATATAGTCACACAACTTACATTTGTGACTTTGGGTGACTCACATTTAAAACATAAACAATGTCCAATGCACAGAATAAAATAACCACACAAACAATATATAAGATAAAAATAAGTAATTATTGGGAAGCCCAATAATTCAAGAACAATACATCCAATCTATGGGTCAGCTTCAGGGTTGATAGGAGTTCTTGCTTGCAATGGATTTATTACTTGGAACCTTGACACTATGGGTTCCATGCCAGTCTCTGATCTTCAGGCCAGAGACAAAGCCAGATCTTCTGGCTTTTCTGGAAGGCCATCAAAATTGGGATCCAGTCTGGCCTGGAGGGTAGGAGAATTATGTTCTATAAAGTAGATGCAATAACAGTAAAAGACTCCTCCCATAGGTCCCAAGTCTACTGGATTGAAACATATAATCTTCTTTTCTGGGAACTGAGGGATAGAAAATGTCACTTGAGAGATGCAGTCTCTCAACCCATCCCATATCTAGCCCATTTTTCAATAATATTGCGTTCAAATAATTTAACATAGATGTATCATTTTAAAATCTTCCAGTGCAAATGAATAAAAAATCGCAAATGCCTGAAACATCTTCTAAAAGGGCAATTACTATCTTAGGGTTACATTAACAAGAGCACAAAATCTAGAAGTAAATGTTCCAATATGTCCTCTGCTTGATTAGGCTCCATTTGGAATACTGTGTGTGGGCACCAGAGTTCAAAAAGGCCATTGATAAATTGAAGTGAAATCAGAGAAGGAGTACCAAAAGGGTAAGAGGTCTGGAAAACAAACTTAAACATCCCAAAGCACATCTTCCTTAGTGAACAACATCCAGATAAGCAGTCAGGGGAAAAAAGCAGTACTCTAGTCAAATAACCTATAAGGAACAAGCTATACTTCAACCAAGACTGGTGGGGCAAGTTGCTACAGGTATAAACAATCAGAAAACTTCACTTTCTCATGCAGTGTTGAGGGGTATCTAGCCTGATAATTAAATGTCTGTAAGAAAACAAACAAGGTCAAAGAATAATAAGAATCCAACTGAGCTAAGTTTGTGAAGTAAAACTATGAGAAAGTAGCTTAAGGCTAGCCATTAGGAGGATCTTCCTGATTATATAACTTGTGATAAATTAGATTAAGCCATTGATTGAAAGATGGATATGGTATTATGGCAAGAATAATGGTAGTCTTCAATTAACATCTGCTCATTTAGCAACCATGCAAAGTTATGATGGAACAAATAAGACTTATTACTGGTTCTCATAGTTTTGGTTGCTGAAGTGAGTCCTTGATCACGTAATCATGATCTGAGCATGTGGTGACTGGCTCACAATTATGACATGAAGCATCTGGTGGTCAGATGATTATCATTTGTATCCTTAACTGTTGGTTCTGACAAGCAATATCAATGGAGAAGCCAACAGGAGGTCACAACTGATGACCACAGGATATCACAGAGCCCTGGTGGCACAGTAGTTAGAAAGCAGTATTGCAAACAAACTCTGCCCTTAGCCAGGGATTCAATTCTGATGGGCTCAAGGTTGATTCAGCCTTCCATCCTTCCAAAGTCAGTAAAATGAGGATCCAGATTGTTGGGGGAAATATGCTGACAGTGTCCAGAGTCTGCTGTAAAGCATTTTGGGTGGGATATAAGTCTAAGTGCTATTGCTATCACTCTTAATGACAGCATGGAGTTCACTTAATGCCAGCTATTGGAAGTGCTAGAATTGCCATAGCTAAGCAGCACAGTAACATGACATTGCATTTTACAATTGCATCACCAAGGGATGGAAATTCCAGTGCCAATTATTATATTTAAACAGTGATTACCTGTATACTATAATCTAAAAACAAAACGTAATTGATAAAATCCTAACATCCACACCTATCAAGAAAAAGAAACAGATAGTTCCTCCTTGTTCAGCTTGGAAATAACTATAAGTATAATTATCTTCCTAATACTAAAAATTAAGATATTATTTGAAAAAAGTTTCATTGTGAACCAATATGCAATAATACATCAATATATGGTATATTGTAAAGGAATGTATGGATGACCTTGGGGTATAAGGGAAAGAGACACCTCCTTGGGAATGATCAGATAAAATGGAGGAGCCCACAGTCATTTAATGGTCAGAGAAAGAAACATAGGAAGGAACACACACACACACACACACACACACACCAATTATCAAGAAAACCAACAGAACTAGGAGTCCTTTCTAATTGTACAGATTTAATTGCAATGACAATGTCTTGAAACAAAAGACATAGGGTTATCTCTAATAAATGTACAGTAGCAAACCCAGTTTTTCTAAAATTGAATGTTATTAACTGTTGATGAAGGATTAATATTATACTGTTCAGATTAAAATTTAAATAAATGAATCTGGAATCTTTGCACAATCTACTGAAGACAGATATAGCAAGATGTATAATCTTGCTACATCGGTCTCCAATAATTTGTGCCATATTGTTTAGCTTATTTAAGGCTGCAACCAGTCATTTATTCAATTTCTCATGTTTTCCCCTATACTGTTGCCATGTGCACTGTAATAAAAACATGTTGTTGAAGGGCCAAGCCTTTTATGTTGCTATAGACCAAAGATTTATATCAGTCCAGAAACTGATGAGATACGGAAAGTGATCTATATTTTTTTCAATGTCTAACAACTTTTTTTTTTACTTTAGACCATAGTTTTGTTTTGTTTTGTTTTGTTTGAAATATGCAATAGTGTAACCTTGACTGAATGCTCTAATTGTTACCTTCCCTAATGGGTCATGTTCGGTCTTTTCTTTTATCTATGACTTGCTCATCATGAGGTACCTTTTTGGATACAGGTACAGATGCTCCTTCACCAGCACAAGTTAATGTTCCATGAAGGGAAAGGAATGGTATTCTATTAAATTTTGAAAGCTGCTATTTTATCTCGTGACTGAATCATCAATGTATTATTTTTATAATGGTCTACATAAAACACCTAACCTAAATTGCATAGTAAAGGGAAATAAAATAAGTACAGGGGTGGGGGTGGGGGTGTTAGGATACAGAATCAGAACTATATAGAGATTTTCAGTTGCTTCCATCATAATTTAGTATAATAATAGGGTGGGTGGTTTATATCAATTTAAGTTTTTGTGTTGCTGGGATTTTAAAAACACCAGAGTTTTATTTGAGAAACCTCTTCGTATTTATGAAAACAAAAGCTTTAAAAATCTTTGCTAAGTTAAAAAAATACTCTCCTCTACCTCCTTCATTCTTCTGTAGTTTCTTTGAATCTGCTATGTGTATTAAGGAAGTTATTACATCTTTAATGAACTGAGAAATCCAATTTAGAAACCATCTCTTGCCTGCAAGGTGGCCTTAAGCTTCTGGACTTACATTGGAAGTTAATGGGATCCTTAATGCCTAGCTCAAGCTGTTCTGTGTTACAAGGTTAGATAGATAAATTCAAGTTGGGTGTCAGCAGCAGCTCTGCAGCCACTCTGAAATGTGACATGAATGACCACAGCAAGAGGGGACCTTCCAGCTTGTTATATGGCTACTTATATTATAGGACAGTCACAGCCAACGTTGTTACTCACTTTGCAAAATTATAAAATTGCTTCTAAATTGCATTTGCTTTGATTGGGATCTGAGAAACAGAAATAATTAAGATACCAAACATCTCTAGAACTGAAAAATAGACAATTCCATGACTTATAAAATACAAGAACAATAAAAAAAAAAGAAAACTGAAAGAGGAAGAGAGGAAAAAAATCTAACCATCTGCCTTACTGTAAGACTTTGGAGGGATTGGTAATTTTTGCTTTAAAATGAATTTCTCATTTTGAAAGAACTGGAGTTCTTTGTTACTTCTTGATCCTTCTAAAACCAGTGAACTTGTCTAAACCAAACAGATTTCTTTTTGGTTGTCTTTTAATTCTTCCCTCCACCTGAATGCACATTTATTTTCTTGATGTGGAGAAACAAGTGGTGTACCAAAACAGCTATAAATTGTATATCTGGGAAGGCTTGCCTTGTAAAAGAACTTGGAAAATGAAACTGGGGCATGGGAGGTGAATGACAGGACATGAAACTTTCCTGCAATCAACAGATGATGAAATAAGATTCATAGTTGTAAGTGTGCTGTCCCACTGATTTTCCTTAATAAATATGGGCATACTAAAGCACATGCAGCAAAAGCAGCAAAAGCCACACGTGATATTTTTACTTTTGGAGTCAACATGTTGAATGGAATAGTCATTATTGCTAAGAGATTTCCACATTCATCTTTAAGGGAGTAGCCTCTATTACCATTTTCAGATCCTGTCTTTATTAGGAAAAAGAAAGAAAGATAGAAAAAGGCAAGCTATAAATATTTAATTTTAGATTATTAATCTGTTCTCAGTCCTGAAATAAATCTCATACAGGTAATTAACTTAGTTCAGTTAGAGTATTCCTGAAAATTTACCAAATAACAATTGATTTAGAAAATATTTTAGTCATTGAACTACAATTCCTTAAAGTTCTCCATATTCTTCAGTCTCAATTATTTTAAGAGAGATGTATCCTAGTAAACTATCAATATTTTAATTAGTTAGATCACTTCTATTCTGTTTCCTTTCAGTCTCTAAAGAGGATTTAAAAGCTTCACCACCACTGTTTATAAATGTACATTTGGCTCTCTTCCAGTTGTATCCCATAAGGTTTCTGACTAAAGAACTTCAAAGCCTTTAATGGTGTTTTCAAAGGAATTTGGAACAAATTAATTTTGTTTTAAAACCAACATAATGCCAGATTCTTTTTAGATTTCTGTTGCAACTCAAGGACTCAGAATAGCATATGATTACTTGCTTTCTCTTTAATTTACAACAAATATCTGAGATGGATTAAACTGAACTAGCAATTGGCTCAAATTTACCTATTCATGAGTCCAAGCCAGACTCATCTTTATATATTGACTAGTACATGCTTCACTGACCCAAGCACCATAATTTATAAAATCAGTAACTTATACCTTTTTTCCCATAACTCAGCAGCCTTGAACAAGAATCCAAGAATAAAGGTTGGCATAATCTAGTGATTTTTCTATTGTCTATGTCTAAATGACCAATCTCTTCAACCAAATAGCTTTTCACTACAAGGATCTAAGTAAAATGGTTATACAATAGTTATACTCTCAGCAAGATTGATATTCCCACCCTTTTGATTCAATGGTCTATGAACAAAATGGGATTTGTACATGATAGTCAGACATTAGCTTCAATCACTTAAATTAAATTGTGGTTGAAAAGGTATAAATATGCCCAGCACCAGGTTAATAGCTAACTATTAAATGAGGAAAAAAATGGGCTTTCCGGAAGTTCAGGAAGGCTGGAAACTGCCCCATTTCCAGCCTCCAGAGAGCCTCCGGAGCCCGGGAAAGCCGTTTTCACCCTCCCGGAAGCTCGAGGAAAAGCTCAACTCGGCCATGTCCACCATGGCCACACCCACCCAGCAACTGGGCAGCGAACCCATTGCTGAAATTTTTGAAGCCCACCTACAGTCTGTAATATTTTAGAGATTTAAAGAGTTCTATTGTATCATACTTTATTCATTTATTCTTGATATTCTTATTGTCCTTCTGTGAACCTATTTATTGTCTGATGGTGTGATAACTAGACATTCAAACAATCTTGGGAGTGAGGGCTGACCAAAATATAATAAAATGTGTTTTTTACTCCCATGTTTTTTTTTTATTGCATTACACTTAGAGACCTCTCTAATACACTTATTCCAAGATTTTTTTTCACTAAGTCTGTTACAAAGCTAGATATCCCCCATCCAAAAAAGATGCGTGTTTTACGCAGAGATTTTTTTCTCTGTCAACTTTGATACTTTTATTTTCAGCTCATTTTTCCAATATATTAGAATTGTTTTGAATTTTATTTCAGCCTTCTAGGTTGATGGCTACACATCCAATTTAATGCCACCTCCAGATTTAATAAAAATGATCTCACCCAGTTTAGCAAATGGAAAAAAACTGTTAAGTATATAGCTATATATATGAACGGACTCATCATCAACACCATATCTGAACCATCATCCTATTTTTTCAATCTACTTTTTCTATTGGAACTTAAACTAAGGATGGACACATATGTACTTTACTTAAATCATTGTGATTCATGTAAAATTGGTATATCTGGACACTTGCCACAAATGTATTCCTAAAATTATACAAAACTGTCCACCAGAAATGTTTTAAATTCTTATCTAAAGTCACATAGTTCATTACTGTTCTAGCATATGTTTGTACAAATTCAGAAATTATTCATGTTTCATTTTCTTCTAACTATTGTGCAGCAAACAAAAATCCCCCTTGCTTAATTTTAAAAGCAACATCCCCTAATTTTAGTTCCTAACTTTTACTTGACTCTTCATTCTGATTTTCATTTCTGAAACCTGCTCATTCAGAAAATTCCACAAAGTCAAATTTTAGTCAGTTAGTCCAGCTTTGCATGGTTTGAGATCAGCCATCATGTGAACCTGGTTAATTCTTCGGGACCCTAAGTCCCTAGGCCTGTGCTAAGAAGCTGAGTTTTACCCAAACAGAGGACCCTGGAAGCCACAGATGCAGTGCAGTTCCTCCTGTTCAATCAAGAATGTGACACAATTCTCCTCAACAAAGTACTTTACATTTGAAGCTTCTTGTTCAGTTCTCCTAGTTGCTAGAAAAGCTGGATGAGAGGCTCAGAGTGACACAAGGTAAAGAAAAGTGTTAACTTCACTTTGTTTTAAAAACTGGCCAGGGAATCATATTGCTTTATAAAGCAGCTAGCAAGAGGTACTGTGCACAAATTTTCATTAAATGAAGCATCTCTTAATAGTTTTGCACTGTTGCCTAAAAATCTAAATTTTCCCTTAACTGTTTTAATTTACTTTCCATATCTGTAGAAGGATTCTAAATTAGTTTTATATTTATTTTGCTTTGAATGTTTTGTTAATTTGTGGTAGAAGGTAAGCCATTCCAGTGTTTTCTTCCATCAACTGGTTTATCATAATGGCACATTAAAATGTAAAGGATGAAACTGTCTCGTCTTATAATTTTATAAAGGAAATATGAAAGTCAGACATCTGGCTGGTGGCAACTTTGGGAAAAATTAGCAATGGACTCTAGTAATTGCTTGTTTGGCAATGTTTAGCGAAGAGCCCTAAATGCAATGTCCTTTATGACTTGTGAGATAAAACCTTGCAAAGCAATTCATATGCTAAAAATGTCCAGTGCTGTATAAAAATTTCTTATAGCCAACATAACCATCTGGTCCACTATCTTTTCCCCACTTCTTTTATATAAACATTAAACATAACCATAAAATTATTTAATTTTTGGGGGGGAAAGCAATTATCTACCAATCACTGTGGTAGTCATAATTATTTTTTTAAAAAATAGTACCCAGGTTCTCTTTCATATAAGGTAGTTAAACATGGATGAACTATAGATGACTCAAGAGATCATGTTGCTGGAGTAATAGTTAACCAATTTCAAAGCATAGGTTTCTAATCCCAATGACACTAAACTCAAACAAGGAGCATTGCTCTCTTTACCACTATAAGGAATGGCTGTATTGATGCAATTGTCAATGATGCATTTAGAGATTGATTCACTAATGTCAGAAGTTGTCAATTATATAATCTGGATTTGCTCAATCATGTGCAATTTTATTCCATACTTAGTAATGTTGCATTAATATCAGTGGACAGAATGTTGTACTGTCAGTTCTGCCCCAAAGGGCATATTTTCCACAATCCATTTGAAAGCATGGTGTGTCCCCATAAATCTTTTATAAAATGACTGGCCAGCTGAAATAGCAGTTGTTTCATGCTCAGAGGACAATCAGAAATGTTGCAAAGTATTCAAAGCAGCTGATTATGCAAAATGAAATCACAGTCTATCTGGTAGCAAAGACCAAAATTTATGGGGTGAGGAAAAAATTATTAAATAATTAGCATACCTCTTACAAACCAAGAAGAGGTATCTGAGAAAGAAAAGCCACAGGAATTCTTTACTTTTCCTTTTTCAAATTGTGACTCCTAATTGTTTTTTTTCCTGTAAGATTCCAATACGTGAACAAGAATAAAATAGGGAGATTCAATGATGCAGCATATGAAAAAAGTTAAACAAACACTTTTCCATATGTTATTTCAGTTCTTTTATTTTGTTTAAAAAAAAAGAATGGAGAAAAGTTGTTTTTTCACATGTATGTGAATTGTAATCCTTTTTATGAATAAAATCCCTTCCAATGATCCAAAGTTATGAAAACATTACCATATATGTGTTTCAATGAAATTTTTAAATATTTAAACACAAGATGGAATATTTTTGCTCCACTGAAATTGATAATAAAATAGTAATCAGAAAGGGATTTTACATTCTTCCTTTTTATCTCTTTCCTCTTCACTCCCCGATATTCCCTAAAGAAAACATTACATTGTCAAGATTTTTTCCCCAGCGTTTGATCTATTTTAGTTACCTTATTCTTCTTCCAGATATGTTAGATGAGTTTAGTTGGTGAAAAAATGGTTCATAATTAATACTAGCTAATTTGTGTTTTTTTTAATTTCCCACAGGCACAGCAGCTTACAGACTTGGAACAAAAACTAGCAATTGCAAAGGAAGAATTGGAAAAAGCAGCTCTTGACAAAGTAAGTCCTCTTGTGAGCATATCCACGAGCAATATTAATAGGCAGCTTTTGGGCACCCTAATTTAGAACTAAAAATCTTATTCTTGTAAAAACACAGCCATAATTTTGATTTTACATGTAATGAATGTTTCTTTTGAAAAGTGAAAGCTACCATGTCGACTCCAGACATCCCACTAAGCCATTATTTCTTTCATCTATGCAGTATTGAAAAAGATACCATGAGCTGATTCACAGTGAACACTAAGTTATAAATTGTGGGTTTCAAATCACATGCTAAGCCAAAAGCAATCTAACCATATTATGGTTCAGTTGGTGAGTTACTCCCACCATTTTGTATAACCATTAGTCTAGCTCAAGGCTGTCAAACTCCCGGCCCATGGGCCAGATGCATCATGTGCTGGCCACACCCACTCCTGGTTTAGCAAAGGGGAAAAAAGTCCCGATACATCACGTGATGCTGCCATGATGACATGAGTTTAACACCCCTGGTCTAGCTAATCTAACATTGTTTGCAACAGTTGTTGTACTATACCTTTCCCATCCCAGGAAGTGGTCCCTGGGCAGCTGAGGTGACACAACATATGCTTATCTATTCTTCTTACATTGTATCTGATCATTTACTTGGTTAAGGTGGTTTGGTTGAAATTAGGATTTTTGTTAAAGCCTGAGTAAATTATTCCTTATAATCCTGTGACATTTCCCCCCAGGAATCACAGCTGAAAGCTCTGAAGGAGACTGTACAACTATGCCTCTCATCTGTTTTACACAATCAGTCTCCTACTGCCAATATAATCCCTTCAAGATCAATCGAGAGACAGACATCTTCTTTTACAAATGGTTCAAAAGCTCCATTTCAAGTGACAAACATCAAGGTATCTGGCTTTGCTTTTTTTTAATGGAAGTTTGTCTCAATATTCTATCAAAATAGGACTACAATTTTCTTAAAAGAGCAGAAATTTTAAAGGCAGTACAAAAACTATTTTTATTGTCACTGAGCTTTGTTTGTTTGTTTAAATAGGATTTGAGGTTATTTATTGTCTGCTATATATTTCTCATTTGCTATATATAGTACATTATGGAAATGTATTATAACAGTAAATAATCAATTCTATACTATTCCATTCATTGATACAATAACATTTCTTATCAGTTAATCTCCTCTCTTGGTGACCTCATACAAAAGAAATGTCCATATTGTTTTGTTACAATTCTACCAAAATAGTTTGCCAGTGGTTTCTTCCAGATTCTTTCTTTGTTTATTTCTTTGTTTTGTTTACTTCTCAATTTAGGCTTTTGCCCTAAAAGTCTCAGCTAGGAAATTTCCATTCAAGTAATTGCTAGGGTCTCCCCTGTTTAAATTCTGAGTCCAGACAAGGTCATAGCTATAAATTCAGATCCTATTCATTGTACTTATTAAAAAAAGGTATTATCCAGCAAAAGGTTATCTGTTAACGGTTGTCATTAAATCACTGGCACATGTTGGCCCTGGCACAATTCTGTTATATTACTGTTATATGTTAGATTTTTTTTGTTTTCTTCTTTTTGTTTTGTTTTGTTTGAATTGAGGGTTTCTTGGTGCTTTCTGAACTTAGTTGTTTTCTTGCAGATATTTCATTACCTAAACTAGGCAATATCATCAGTGCACTGAAATCTCTAAGTGAAATATCTCCAAGAAAACAGTCAAGCTGAGAGCATACCAAGGACATTTCAATCCTGAGATACAAAAATTCTCCTTTAGTTTGATTTTTTTTAATAGTGCAGACCACAGAAACTTTAAGTACTCTTCTAATATACTGTATGAGCAGTAAAATGCCATACATGTGTTGTGATTATAGCTGGATATGGTTCCCAAGGATAATTATGATTGCTGTGTCACTATGCAATTGATAATTTTATACTAAGCAATACGCTTCAGTCATGATGTATAGGCAATTTTGGAGTTGTTTTCTATTTCCAAAATTTGCACTGAGATTTTCCCAACAATCTAGGATGTTATAATGTATCAATATAGTATATGTGCAGATCCAACAGTGCGGCCTTTTGTAATTGACTGACTACATTGTAATTTTTATTTATTTTATTAAATGTACTTATATTAAATATAAGCTGTCCAAGAAAAGATGCCTTTTGCAATTGACTGATGCTAATTTTGTCAATGCCAGTGGTTTTCAAGTGGTGTTCCAGATGTTTTGGGATTTCACCCAAGGTACCTAATACCATTGGTACTATCTTTTCTTTCTTTTGCCAAAGATGTTCTTCAGAATTTATTTTTTTTCCTTTTAAGCAATGTCCAACCTCAACAATGTCTCCTAGATACATTTTAAAATATCTCCTTAGGCAACATTTCTGAAACACCATTGTAGACTTTCTCTCTAGGGTTCAGAATAATCAATAAATAGATTGTAATTCATAGCACGTTCTTTCAATATCTTTCACTGAGAAATGTGATTGCTTGTGAGATATCGCTGACACTAGGCCATGTCATGAATATATCTGGGAAAAATGGGTAATGAATTTGCTGCTTTGTTCATAGACATCTTATTGTAAATATGTATTACCCTGAGTTGCAATTCTTGAAATCTATTACTGTAGCACTTGTTCTCAGTGAGTAATGATCCAGGTTTGAATTATACTCAACACAACCAAATTATATTATTGAGCTATTATACTATCTTATGATACTGAAAAAGACCATGAGGTGTAAATTGGATGGAAAAACACCTTGAAATAATACTATCTTCAAGACAAGCCAACCTACTTGCTGCTTATCAAAAGTAGCAAGATTCACAAGCATTACATTTATAACAGTCACTGCCATATTTTTAAAAGTACACATATCAATTCAGTTTTAGACCAAAAAAAAATACCAAAAAGGTGAAACCGAAGGAATGGAACAGTTTTTTATATGTCTTAAGGTTACTTAGCTTTAAAAATATAAAGATGACCAATTCCTAATTTGATATTAAGAAAAAGTTATCAGAATAACAGGTTACAAGCAACCTTGGAGGTCTTCTAATCCAACTCCATGCTCCGGCAGGAAATCTATACCATTTCAGAGAAATGGTTGTCCAATCTCTTCTTAAAAAATTCCAATGTTGGAGCATCCACAACATTTTTTTTTACTCCAAACGTTGTAGATAATGTGCACACTGTTTCTTGCAAAAGAATTTGTCTGAATAGATCAACAGTTGACATCTGAAAGAAAGGATTGTATTAGCTACTTTCAATTTAGTAAGAATTACATATCAACAACAGAAAGAGCAGTCTGAAACGAGTAGTTAAAATGATAGAAGCTACTTAAAAGGAACACATTCACTTTATATTTAATTTTGTTAAATGTTCGTGACAAACTTGTTTTTTTTTAATTTAAAAAGTCAATACCTTTTAATGATGAAGAGTGTAGAAACGGAGAAGCTACGTTGCTGTTTATTGTCTTAAGGGAATCTGTTTTTGTTTTTATTGTTTTTTTTATCATTTAATGCAATTCTTCAATATGTGCATGGACATTTCCTAAAAACAATTTCTCTCTCTTTGAAAACGGATCTTTCTACCTTATTCTCAGAATATTGATTGCATGCACAATTATTTTTTTTAAGAAAATAGAAAAGAGATAGCCTGTAACAAATTAAAAATACAAATGGGTAGGGGGGAGAGAAAAAGAAGAAAAAAGTTTTAGAATTTCTTCTGTTGGTAGTTATGAACTTTCTTATTGTTGTGGAGTGCTGTTGCTTTATTATTACACATTTTCCATCCTTTTGAAACTTTCCTGTTTATACTTCTTCTTTTTTTTAATCTGAACAAGCTCCAGACAGAGCTTCTTAATGATGTCTTTAGGATATCATTAAAATATGGGAAATGAAAGATGATACTACTATTATAGAGGGGGGGGGGTTGAGGGGGGTTGTTATAAATGAAGAGATGTGGTTGATACTGATCCTGTTGTGCCA
>JANHFL010010649.1:0-13228 GCA_032468155.1 Oxyrhabdium leporinum
GAAAACATGACCCATCCCAATAAGCCCAACCCTACTTTTTGGGGGGTGGGCCTAATATTACCCCTACCCTGAAAATAAGCTAGGGGGGGAACTGTCCGGCTGCAGCTGCAACTCGCAAAAACCACTTTGGTTTGATGTCTCAATGGCTTTTGATATCAATCATCTTGGTATATTTTTGCACTGACTGCAAGGGTTGTAGACTGGAAGCATTGTTTAAAGTGCCTCTACCATTTCCTGAGTAAACAATTCCAATGAGAGTTGGCACGGCACTTCCAAATGGAGGCCTAGAGGTGTTGATTTTCTTTCCCCCATTTTTTAATATCCATACGAGGCCACTGAGAGAAATCATTGGCCAATTTCCAGTGCAACACTATCCATACAAATTATGATACTCAGCTATGTACTGCCAGTGATGATGGTACAGAAGCCATGACCTGAGTCAGTAAGCTACTGAAGCTTTGAAACATCTACATGAAATTCCACGAAGATCATTCTAAGCTATGAAATTAGCTATTATCTATATTCCTATGATACCCAATGCTCCTGTCACCTAATTCAAAAAAGTACTTGGTACCATTAAAAGTTGCCTGAACTGTATCATGAACAGATACAGGGAGAGAAAGCTGAAATTATGCCCAAGCAACATAGAAATTATTGATGGTCACTAACAAACCAGTCTCAAGAGAAGAGATTCTCTGTTTGGGGTGGAGGTTACATTCCTCTTACAGAAGTCCATTTGCAGCCCTGATTTTCAGCTGACACTGGATTGATAGATGGCAGCTGCATCAGGATTACATTTGTACAATGATGATTAGTGCAGCAACTATTTCTATTTTTAAACTGGGTAGATTTGGAAAACTATTTTTGATTTGGTTACATTTTACCTTGGCTATTGCGACATACTTGAAAGTGGGTCCACCTTAAAAAGTGTGCAGAAATTGTAACTAGTGCAAAGTGCAGCAACTGAAGACTGCTAAACAATAGGAAATACAGTATATGTTATCTGGATTGCAAGGGCTACACTGCATTGCAGAGTTCTTAACAACCAAAATTAAAGGTATTGGCATTAACCTTTGCCAAAATGATTTAGAATCTTATTATATGAATGAATGCTTGTCAGGCCCAAAATCAAGAATGACAAGTGGACATTTTTCCAAGATCAGTTCTTTATTGTTTTACATCTATAGGAAAATTGAGGAGTCCACTATCTGCATCTACAATATATAATGTGGACTATTAGGGACGGGCTAATTTCACTCTCTTTCCCTCATCCAGGATACCTGGGCTGAGTTGCTCCTCTGGAATGCATCTTCCTCTTGGGGATCCATCTCCTTACTACATTCCAGGACACTTTCTCTTTCACTATGAATCTCTTTGGCAGTTAAGATTTCTAAGGCAAGATATTCTGAGGGTGGCTGCATTGCCCAAAAGTGTCTCTGGCACATGGGAGAATCACTCATAATTCATGAACTGCATTTTGGGGGGTGGGGGTGGGGGCGCTGCACATAGCCACCATTCTGTCCAGCTTTACAAGATGCTCTTTCAACTTCATTTACATCTTCAATTTGATGCATGCTGTTTTATTTTTTTATACTGTGCATCTTACTCTTAAGCCAGGTTTGACTGCTCTAGTTCGTAGAAGGTGAGATAGAAATCAAATACATTTTTATTATATAGTCTTTGGTATGATCAAAGAAACTTAATCCAGTCTCTTAACATAATGTGTCTCTGAAAAAATTCTATTTAGAATGGTTTCTAATACTCAACATTAGATTTTGATTAATTAAAATACATATAAATAAAAATCATAATGATTCAATTTTTAAAAAATCTACGCGTATTAATTATCACTAAATAGCACCCAGCAAAACTAATGCTTCAATTAAAACAAGCATGTTTCCACTTTTATTTTTATTAACAATGCAAATCTAGGGCAATCAGTGTTATATATTAAACTGACCTCCCATTTTGTTGATAAAATCCTTCTTCAAATTCCCGTAGGGTTTTGCGCAATTTCTTTTTTTCACCTCTGGCTTTCCAAAGTTGTTCTAATAATTCAGGCCTAGAAACACATTGTAAGAAAATACTCTGGCTGATCAATACCATCATGAGTGGCCCTCTAAAGAAGCACAACTTAATTAGATGTGATAACTTTTTTAGAAGCTTGTATCAAATATTTTTTAATTTATTTCTTTAACTTGTTCTCTTGCTAATAATTTAGATTAAGAAAACCAAAGAAGTGATAAGTGATAAAACTAGAGTTACATTTCAGGAGACTCTTCACTGAAGAAGTATGCAAAATGTTCAAGAAGTTTTCTGATGTCAAAGCAGCCACTATTAGGATCGGACACTTTTCTGGCCCATTTCAATCTAGCAATATAATATTGTGTGTATCATTGATCTATTTTGGATTTAATCAGAATCCACAAATGATTTTTAAAAATAAGCAGCAGTACATTTGTTTGGTATTTGCAATGTCATATATACTTACATGGAAGCTGCTCGGATACTGGAAAGTCGAAGCTCTCGAGTTAGTTTCTCTTGACTTTCTTCAACATCAGATTCTGAGTTTTCAACGGGGCTAGTAGCAATGGGATGTATTTGGGCACTGGATTTTAAAATATCAGTCAATTCTGAAGATATATCTCCGTCTTCTTCCTCTTCCTTAAAAATAGTAGACAAGTTTTAAGGATTCAAATAATGGGACACTTTTTAAAAAAACCCACTACTGCTGCAGATATATTCATACGTATGTGTCTATAGCAATAGTTAAGAATTGTGTGGGCATTAATGTGAAGTCTAGTGTTAAAGCCAACAGTGGTTCTGGCACCCTGGGAAACACAAACAATGGGAACAGCAATGTACAGTAAAGCAATTGGAAAAATAATTCGCTATTGTAAATTATCTTTTTTGTATGGTTCGGTGTTTTATAATAGAAAATTCCAGAGGCACTCTAAAGTATAACGGAATTGTAGGTGTAAATAGGAACAGTCTAAGAAAATATTTAAAATCTTTTTTCACCTCAAAATGCTTTAATAATACTATAAGACATCTATTATAAAATTAATTTTAGACCATTTGTACAGAGAAATATGTATTTAAATAATGCAACTCCACTGTAAGGAAAGTTATCCATAAAGATATTCAATATTGGAATTCATAAAAATAACTACATGTAAGAGAGGAACCCTTTATATATGAATCTTTATCATACCTATAACCTAAATTAATGTCATAAAATCATCAAAAGGGCAAGGTGTTTCTTTTTACCCAAGACTGATGTAAACTCAAGTATTTGCCGGTATCCTACCATTTTATAAACTTTATAGAAGCTGTGTTATCCAGAATATTCTGAATGCAGGATCATTTACACTAGGAAGCTCCAATATTAGGCTTCACACAATGTATTGAATAGGAGTTCAATAAATCTTCAAAATTTCATGTTACAGTACCTAATCCTTTGTATTAATAACATTGGGTTAATGATAATGTTTCTGGACAATTATACCGGGAAGGCCACAGATGTCACCAAAGCAACCCTTTATATGAAACAACTTAAATCTAAGCACACAGTTTTATTATTGATTTATTAATTATATTAACAATTGCCAAATCCCTAAGGATTCTTAGCAGTTTATATATAAGACCCAACATGCATAAACAGAAAGTTCACAATCTTTAGTCCACAAATCAATAAAACACATAGAACAAAGTTAAATTAACCAAACAAAGCTAAGTAAACCAAAATGGGGGTCAAGTTTTTTCTAGATTCATTGAACCAGCTAGGCCAATTCCTTTGAGAGACTAGACTACAAGAGGTAAGTAAGTGCAAGCAGTGTATGGCTTTATAAGTATAGCATTTTAAACTTCTCAGAAGCTATTGGCAACTAATGCAATCGTCTTTATCCAGAACAGATAAAATACCTTAATTTCCTCAAAGAAATGGGCTGTTTCTCCTTCTATGATAGGTTGTAACATCTGACTACGCCTTTTAGTTGATGGTGATCCCTGAAATATAATCAAAATGCTTTAAAAGCTATGTTCCTATTATATTTAGAGCATGTGCCGTTCTAGTTTACATAATTTTTCTGAAACATATGGAAATTCTATCTTCACTGTTTTTATACGTAGGATAAAGTGAGTATAAAGAATATTGACTCAAACTATAGAACATTTATTGTGTATACACTAACGTTAAAAAGAAAAATAAAGTATGGGAGTTCAAAAGGAATTTGAAGTCTTAATACAGGAAAGCAAATGCAATAGATAATAAAATAAATTAGATGGTATTACTGGAAGGCATCAACTGAAGAAAACTGTTTGCACAAAAGAAGGAAACAACAGAAAGGACGGACTTTAATTGTATGTTAAAATATCTATCCCTGCTTAGAAATCAAAGTAAACGAAATTTAACAATACTGAAGAGTCCCTATCTAGTGTAAAGTAATTGGAGAAATGAATAAAATGAATGTTTGTAAGCCGCCCAGAGTTACCTTATGGTAAGATGGGTGGCCAATAAACTTTATAAATAAAAGCAATACTATAATTAGTGCATAATATATCCCACTCACTCAAGAAAGTACAAACAATGTTTTTAAGAGGCATAAAAGAATAGTAATGGAGGACTTTTATTGTCGTAACATTTATTATAAGCAATTTTCTAACTCTATGAAAACTATCCTTCAGAAGATAGAGGAAGACATCAGCTTTCTCTCATTTGACCCTAGGGATTTGTAAGTGTGTGCATGTGCAAAAGTGACATATGACACTAGAGTTCCCGATTACAAGGACAATTAAAATATAGATGAACAAATATCTTAAGACTTTTAATAAGCTCAGGGTAACCACAAATGAAATTCCACAGCAAGAGAAACAGCAAAATGTATATAGTAATGTATTCTATCCAACAACTCAAAAAAGCAGAATTGAAACTTAGGACTGAAACATGTTTGAGTTTAAATCTCTTAGACCACATCAATGACATCTAAGCTGCTAAATGAACTAATGGTCTGGGAAAAGATGTATGAATTGCCTTTGAGAGATACTGGAGAATAAGTGGTATATCTTGGAGAATAAATGGCATATTTTTGAACTTAGAGGAACATGGGCCATGGCAATGATGTTAGATGGTAGGTTACCCCTTAGTCGTCAAAGATATACTCAGTATGGAAATTAGATTGAATGGCCCAATAAGCACTTAGACTTATATACCACTTCACAGTGCTTTACAAGTCTCTCCAAGCAGTTTACAGCATCAGCATATTGCGAACTTCCAACTTTGGAAGGATGGAAGGCTGAGTCAACCTTGAGCCGGTGAAGATCAAACCCCTGGCAGTCAGCAGAATTTGCCTGCAATACTGCATTTTAACCAATGTGCCACCACGCCTCCTTAGCCTTATCTTTTCTTACATGGTATTAATGTTCTAATGCCAAGCATTCCAAATATATTGAAGCCATTAAACCATAATACAATATGTACAAGATCTCCATTTCCAACAATCAAAGCCACTTGAAAAGAACATCAAACACTTGATGAATGGTAGCAACAATGAAATACATATTAAAAATATCTGTAAATGATAAATACCTTGGAGATTGGAGTTAATTTAGAGATTGGTTATCTATAACCAATGGACCAGGTAAAATAAGAATGAAGATTTCACTAGTTATTTTTTATTATAGTCATTGTGAACGTTAAAAGTAAATTACAATACTAAAGAAAAATGAGCGCAAAACAAGTTATTGAGGCAAATCAATCCCAAACAGAAAATGTATAAAAAACGGATTCTATACTCACAAGGATAGGAGTAATGCTTGCTCGAGTTAACATCTGTTTCACAAGCCTGTACCTATCGTAGAGGGGTTTAACAATATGCCTATCTTCTCTGGAAACCTGAAAGAAAGGAAAAAAAATCAAACACTGAAAATGAACGAAAGGAATTTGCCTTAAAACTAACAGAGTAATATAAACTAAAACTAAATCACACAGAAATAAATCAATAACAAATTGAGCTTTACAGGAAAAAAGCAGGCATAAAGTGGTCAAATAAAAGTAACCGGTATAGGTAAGGTGCTTATAAAAGCTCAACTGCTTAATCCTTATCTACCGTATGAGGGGTCCTTGCAAGACAAAACCTATCATGTGTGATTGTATTACCAGAAAGTAGACTTTGCTTCATGACTGCCCTGTTAAGCAACCATTCAAAGTTATGACAGCACTGAAAAAGTAACTTTATGATCTGCCCTTGTATTTATGATTGTCGCAGCATCCCTGCAGTCACATTTGGGCACTATGCAACTGTCAGGCATTAACAATCGTTGTATCGTTCCAGTCATATGATTGCCATTTTCACACTTCACACTTTACATCTGGCTTCCGCCAAGGAGAGACAATGGAGAAGCTGGCAATAAAATCGCAATTTGCTCTCATGTGATGTCTTGCTTAACCATCAAATGAGAAGTAATATCATAAGTCTGTTGTGATTAGGTGATGTTTCACTAGTGGCCATGTTGCTTAGCAACAAAGTGCAACTCTCAATTAGGGTAGCTAAATGAAGAATACCTGTATTTAAATTTAACATGTGAACCATATAACAGTTGTATGCAGGAACTCGGTAAGTATAGTTTTAAATAAACAAACAAACAAACAAACAAAACAATAAACGGCCTCTCTGAGATAGGTTTGAGAAGCAGCATCTCAATTCACACCAGTAAAACAACCCCATCTTTTCAATTACTTAGATTTTAATTTCAATTTTTTAAAAAAATCTGTACAATATAAAATGTCAGCAAAGTTAAACTCTTAAATGTTACAGAAAAATGGGACAAAACTCACTTAACAAATTTCTTACTCAGCAACATAGATTTTGGGCTCAATTGTGGTCGTAAATTGAGGAATACCAGTATTCTCTTCTCAAATTAATAGTTCTTACTTCTGAATTATGTTTCTAAGATCACATTTAGATAAATATCAATGAATGTTGATGAAAGTTTTAAGGAACAAATTCTTTTAGAATTCTTAGAATTCTATTGTTAAGCTGTTTTGAAGGGCTTAGTCCTATTCATTCTTTGGTCCCCAGCGCAATTCCTTCAGTCTAAGAAACATTGGGACAAGTGTTCAATGATTCTGCAAGATGATGTCAACAGTTTTTAAATAATTTTAGACAGACAGGAGAGTATGAAATATTACCGGACGTCCATGCTGACTTTCATAGAACAGGAGACTTTTTTGGAGTGAAGTTTTTTCTTCTGCCAGATTGTCTTTTGTCATTTTCTATAATGGGAGAAATGAAACTGTTTTATCCTATATCCATTTTTGTTTTATACTCACTTGTGGAGTTAAAATAATAAAATTGAAATAGCTAAATTGAAAAAGAGATTATGATAAAAATATTGATAACATTTTTCCTCCCATATGGACTTCTTAAAGCAATGCAGAAGTTTCTCAGCAGGAGAACAAAAGGCAAAGCCTTCTTTAAAACAATCTGTAATATTAAAATCCATTTATAGGCTTTAAAAATTTCTCTCCAAACACTAATATTTTTATTTCATGTTTAAACATCCCTAGGAATTCCAAAGTCAGAATGCTAGCACAGAAAGGCTCTGACCTAAGTATCCATCAGCCTAGCATTTCTTGGTTGTGGAAAGAAAGCCAAGGCCAAAGATTACAAGAAAGCTCCAGGAGAAAAGTGGCTTTTCTGTTCTTTGAACTCTTTTAAGACTTCAAAACAATTTTAAGGCATCTTCATGATAAATTAAAACCAATGCAATCGGTTCATACTCTCTAGACTACACAACTATAGTATAGCAATTTTATTTTACCATCGCTGAATGTCCAGACAAAGGGACGTTCTACAAAGGTGTATAAAACTGAGCAAACATTTTTGAAGTACCTTTAGATTAATACAGCATATAGAGGTGATTTAATTACTTTAATACCACTGTCAAATTAAATCAAGAATTAGCAAAGGCAGCCAATATAAAAATAAACAATCAGAATAAATAACACATGTTTCTATCTAAGCTGAAAAAGTGTGTCCTTATTGTAACAAAGAAGCAAAATCTAACATTTTAAAGCTTTAGAGTAACCCAAATTTTGGATGTGGATGTTCACATGCAGGATTATAGTCTACGGATGGTTTCCAAGTTAAATACATTTAGTAACATGTTTATTTCTTAAATCTAAAGTTATTTGTTACATGGATGCCTAGTTCCATAGCAGTGTGCTATTTTCTGAGAAGGAATTTTGTGCAATTTTGATCATGAAGCAGAAAATATCCTAGCAGTTGTTCTCATGTTCAGACCCAACTCCATATATTCTGTAGGAATATTTAGCAAAAAAAGGCTGATGAGCAATAAGTCTATACGTAAAATTTGCTTCATTCTATGGTGAAGCATCTTCCAACTGTTGAGCCTCTTAGTTGCCACAAAATATTTAAAAAATGATCCAACCTGGTTATTGCATTTCTGGTAGTCTTTTAAAATTTGAATTGTTTATTATATCAACAAAGTCTGAGGTATTGCATCAATGAAAAAACATCTTGTACCAATTTTCTCCAACTGGGATATCTGCAGGAAATTTAATATTTATTTTCCATTTATATTCCCATTGCTGCATATCATTTGGCCTTGCATTCTGCATTCATTTAATCATACAATCTTTGATTTGTTTATTTTCCATATCATATTTCAATAACTTCTTACAGTTAGGCCTCAGCAGGTGTTATAGTCTGCATTACAAGCTTTGTTGGTCATCCATCTTGTTTTTGTAATTCCTTTGAACTATTCAACTTATTTCAAGATGGTGAAACCAATGGCATTTCTGACCATTCCCAGGGAAGTGTCTTAAAAGAATTCATATTGGCTTCTGAGTTAACTCTTGTGTGCTATACAAATTATTACAAATGTGAATGTACATTCATTTTCATTAAAAAAAAGTTTAATACTGAAGCAGGGGGCAATAAATCTGGACTTACTCCTCTATATTTATCCAATATTGTTAGGAGATTATTTTTAAGCAAGTAAGCCCTGAAAGCCTGGACAGGGATTTGTACTTGACCAAAGATACTTATGCAAGCCTTCTGGGAGTCCTGCTCCTTCCACAAAGGTAGCCCAGTTGTAAGGTGATATAATCCAATTTGTAATCCACTTCAAACAACTCGTTTGTTAGTATAATCTAAAATGTGATAAATCAAGTATTTTCTTACAATGATTTTGATTTTAAATGCAGAGGACAAAAGATGGGTTTTCTAGCAAAGGCATTCCTGGTGACACAGTTGAATGTTAAGGACATAAGTTGTGTAAAAACTACATTTTGGCTTGCCAGCTGACAATACATCTGGCTTAGAGTGACTTTCAGTTTCTTTATCACAGTCCTTTACTGGGCAAACAACATGATCTTTTTTACTGTTCTCACTCCTAGAGTTCTAAAATATGAGCATGGTGGTGAAGTAAATTTGCAGATTGTTTCTCCGTGTTAATATTTACGCCCTAAATGCCACCACTATCAAAGAAATCATCATACAAATGTTAAAAATGTGCCTGATGGTGCCACTTATCCAGGCCATTTTTCCAAATCGAAGGTTTCAAAGTCACCCAGACCTTTCATGAATCCTTTTCTACTGGTGTATTTAAGGATAGTCTAATTTAATAAACTCCTATCCTTGCAGAAATTTTGAACACTCTATCTAATTATGCAATTAATCTGGTTAGTTTTTTTTGTGAAGTAAACATAGATCAAGGCTATGTTTCACCACCACCACCACCTATATAAGAAAAGAAATTGAGAAAGATCTGCATATTGTCCCTAAAATGTCAAAGCATTCTGTTCCAGGGCACTGCTTCTTCTGCAAGATGCTTCCTCCTTTAAATCACTATCAGGTTAATATTTGTCTCCAACATTACAGAAAACAAATTCCATTTCTTGTGCTGAGCCCAACGCATGCATTAGAGTTTATTCATATTTCTACCTATCAGATTAATACGTCATGGGTCAGTACTATATGCTACTTGCTGAATGAGGTATTAGGAAATTCAACAGGATAATGAACTTGACTGATGAATTTTCTTCTCTGATATAGCAGCATATGCAATACTTACTTTTATATCTTCTGGCAAGCATCTTTCAATTCGCTTTTCTTTCAATTTTTTTAAAATTAATTCAACAGTTATTTCTTTTGTAGGCTTCTTCTCTTTCTGAGCAACACGCAGATCATCTTCATTGTCTTCATCTTCATGGTCCAGAGATGAACCAAAACTTTTTGGAAGAGTGTTGCTTCGTGGACGTGACTGAGGTATCAATTCATCTGAGCTTTTGTGCTTTGCATCTACATCGAATTAAAAAAAGAAAAAGAAACACAAGGTTATAGAACACAGAACATAGCTCACACACTTTGTAACTATTACTTCTAATCTGCCTAATAAAAATAAAAATGAGGAATTTAGACACTAAACTACCTGGACCCAATGGGTCATCATTCAAGAGCCACGGTGGTACAGTGGCTAGAATGCAGTATTGCACGCTAATTCTGCCAACTGCCAGCAGTTCAATCCTCCCTGGCTCAAGGTTGCCTTAGCCTTCCATCCTTCTGAGGTCAATAAAATGAGGACCCGGATTGTTAGAGACAATATACTGATTCTGTAAACTGCTTAGAGGGATGTAAAGCGTTGTAAAGCGGTATATAGGTCTAAGTGTTATTGCTATTTCAGAAGTGTTTCCTTATCTAAACAGATAAACAAAATGACCAAGGGCAAAAAGGCAGGGAAGTCAGATTAACTTGCAATCAGCTTGACTGCAAGTAACCACCCTCTGGCAGCCAATGGCCTCCAGAGGGCTAAAACAGGACTGATCTACCTGAACTCCAGCAGTCGAAGGAAGGGCTACTCTGAAGGGCTAGGGGGATTGGCCTACTGAAGTCTGGATGGCAGTGCAGCAGGCCATAATGTTGCCAAATTTCAATCTCATGGCTCATAAAAGTCATGGGTCCAGATTTTGGGTGCATTCTATAAGTTAGCCCATTTGAGACAACTCGGTTCAAAATTTGTTTAACTGGATGTTTCATCCAATGTAAGGTTACACTGACGAGAATTTTAGCAGCATATACGTAACACTGTTTTAGAAAGTAGAATGAAATAATCAAATACTTTCTTAACGAAAATTATCAGTGGTTAATAAGCATGAGCTGCAGAGGTGCTGTAAGAGAATTGTATGAAAAACTTACCTTTTATTTGCTTTTTTAATTTGGTAACCTCTGTCATCCATTTTAAAACCTTTGGATTTGCTGCAATATCAGAGTACGAAGGCTGCAAAGAAAGTATTTTTTTAAAAAAAATAAAATACAAAAAGAGCAAAGAAAAGGAATTTTAAAAAGGGGGCAAGAGATAACAAAAAAAAATTAGAGAATGCAAGCAGCAACAACAAAAGCTATAGAAAAAGAAAACTCCTGACTTTCTTTGATAGGGATCAAAACCTGTAAATCAATAACACTTTAAACTAGAATAAACCATAACAGTACTTCTATTATCATAAACGTATCTAATCATCAAAATATGTCTAATCACCAACCCTGCACAAGGGTTGGTACATGTTTTGCTCCTGTTTACCATCTACATAAACTGTATAGGAAATCATCCATCACCATGGGGTGAGATATCATCAGTATGCTAATGATAGTGAGCTGTACATCTCTGCCCATGGTGAATTAAGCGATGCTGCAACCACCTTCTCAGTGCCTGAAGGCTATTGAGGTCTGAATGGGAACAAACTGAACCCTGGCAAAACAGAGAGACTCTGGGCTAGGAACTCTTTGGCTCTTGCAGAAATGCCATCTTTTTGGTTCTGGAGGCGTTGCACTGCTCCAGATTGACTCAGTGCATAATATAGGGGTTCTCCTACTCAAGGAACAAATGGCAGTCGGGCCCAGAAGGGCACCATTTTTTACAATTATGAGTTGTGCACCTGGACCAATGTGCCCTTCTCACAGTCACCCACATGCTGTAACCTCCCCTCTGGATTATTGTAATGAAGCTGCCCTTAAAGAATATCTGGAAGCTTAATGTGTGCTACTTAGTAACAGATAACTATGTTTTGTATGTATTATTTTTACAATATAAAGTGATTTACATATATACTTGTTATCTGAAATGCAGTTGAATCCAAATGTATCATTATCACCACCATCCTGAATCAGTCAACTAACAGATGAAAGCCTCTTCTGTGAAGGTTATGGATGGCAATGTACCATATGTTGATCCAGTTTAGGTTGGTAGACAGAACTTTCCAATCTAAGGATGAGAGGAAATGACTATCCCAAGTCAGCCAGCTTCTATGCCTAAGGGAAGACTAGAAACTGGGTCACCCTCTCCTAGTCCAGCACCTTAATACAGCACTGGTTCTCCAGGTAATAAATATTCCTAAAGGAATAAGCAGCTTCATTTCCATCATATAGCTTTCTGAGAGAAGTTTAAATTCATTATTTTCCTTATTAATTTCTTTTCAATTGATATTCGCAATTCTGCTTTAGTGCTAAGAAAAAAGTTAGGAATCAACAGAAAAAATAAACACAGCAATACAATAGTATTCAATAAAGGAAAACAGAACATCCTTCTTTTTATCCTATTTTTGTTCAATGAATATATATATATATATATGAACTAGTGTGTGTGTGTGTAACGACTGAGAAAAGAAAATTAAGTAGAAAAGAGGAAAAAATGGAATGATAACAAAAAATCAATGCAAGTTCATTTTTGTAAAGTAAGAGCAAATAAATATTATCCTAAAACAGCACTGTAAAATATTAAAATAATTTACCTTGAAGTTTTTGTCTTTCTCAACTTGCTCCTCAAACTGTCTTATTTTTTTCTGCAACTTTTTGACTAGCTGATATGGAGTCTTTTCTTCCTTTCTATCATCCTTAGAACTACTAAATGCTGCTCTTCGAGTTCTGAATTTAAAAGAAGAGATAAATATTATAGGTACTATATATACATATGCACACACATACATACATGTTCAGTTAAAAGAGGAAACAGGTATACATTTATATTTCCAATAAAAACCATGGAACAGAGACAACAAAATTAATTTTTTACTTTTACAATATTGTCACCAATATTTACTATAAATTACTACTTTATTTCCCGCTTATTATTTTTATAAGTAACTCAAGGCGGCGAACATATCTAATAATCTGTTGTGATGTGTTGGGTTGGGTTGGGTTGGGTTGGATTG
>JANHFL010010649.1:13328-27782 GCA_032468155.1 Oxyrhabdium leporinum
GCTTATAAGTTGTAAACCGCCCCGAGTCTTCGGAATGGGGCGGTATATAAATGTAAAAATAAATAAATAAATAAAATTCTCCAGTGATCCTTCCTTGAATCTGTTCCAATTTGTCTAAACAGTGTGGTACCACAAACCCAGCACATTATACAGATTGTAAAATTAGGTCTGGTCACATAGTGACTTAACAATTTGCTTACTGACCAAAATTGTGGCCCCAATTCTCGACCTAAGTCGGGACTTCCTATACTGAATCTAACTTGTTTTAATTTCTGTCAATTAAGTCGAAAGAGTTTTGTTATTTAGTTAGGTTTATAAATCTGATAGATATGCAGCTTTTTTAAAAATAAAATCTACTTATGGACTACAGTGCTATAAAGATGGCAGTAAAATCTGCAAATAATCAAATGTGGATCAATAACGAAGTAGCTAGAAATGAAGGAAGGAGGAATACTGATATATGTTTGAAAAGAACCAGCACCTAAAACTTCTATGTTAAAACTGCAACTTTTTTGCAGCTAGGAAATAGATTTCCAAAGTATTAAAATAACTGTAGAATCATGGCAGTTATATACTGTCCCTTCTTTTTGCTGCAGATGACTTTTGAGAAAAAGCTAATACATGTTTGAAGGAGTTTGAACTTGCTTTGTACATAAATTTTGTATTTCATTTAAGTAAAATATAAAACAGCTTCATTAATGTGTATGTGTGTGTATATATTTATATAATACTTTATATTATTGCTTTGAAGTGAGATGGAAGGTAAACAAATTCAATAACTAATTAAATAAATATGTTTTAAAGCCTCAAATGTAAAACTGTGTTCTTTTTATCAAGGTAATGAAATACAAACAATTTGTAGGCAGAACTGAAGAAGTCTCCATTAAAACACTGTGATTTTTTTTATTTTTCGCAGGTGATGAAATTATGCCATGGAATTTCCTTGTCTTAAATTTTTATTGTTATAATTTACATTTTTAAAAAAATATTTAAAGAGAAAATGTATGCATAATTAAAATCAGATTTATTATAACCTAAGAACAAACAAGAATACAAAAGTAGCATTAAAATATACACCAAATTTGGAATTTTCTTGAGATAAATGTCAAGGTCCAAGTAATGCGACCATTATAAATCGAACTCCAAGGCATTATAATTCCTCAAAGAACAAGCTTATTAGGATACACCATCTTGGCACTAACTAGTGGAAAGCCAGTACTAAGTTTCAGTTGCAACTGAAGAAAGGTAAATTTATTCCAAACTTCAGCTAATAATAAAAACTATTCAGTGGAAAAGGCAAATTCTCTTCTAGAAAACATTTTTTCTTTTTCTTTTATAAACCTACTTTTTTCTTACTCAGAAGCTTTCTAGAAAGATAACACAAAACCAAAAAGTCTTACAACTTTATATTACTACTAACACTCATGATTTTGGAGTTAAGATGAATGAAAAATTCTATATCCTAATACAAATCATTAACAGCTTTTTCTCATGAACTGTATCTGTGAATGACATTAACTACTTACCTAACAAAAGAAAGGGCTTTAGATGAAGAATCTATTTTTTCTGGATCATGAAGGAAACGCTGACTTTGCCCAAAATCCAAACTCCGGTGTGCCAATATGGGATGACTATCTAATTCCAGAGGATGATTCATTCTTCCAGCTTGTGGAGAAAGCTGAGCTTCTCCAGATTCATTATCTTCCTGCCAAGATTTAAAAGCAGGAAATGGCTCTAGAAAGAAATAAAAAACAAATGGCACTGGGATATTAGAAGACTGCAGGGGAAAAAAGTGCAAATTCACAATGTGACTACAATGAATAATGAAATGCACTGGAAAGCTATATGTCAAAGCAAACAAAAAGAAAATAGGCCCAATACACTTAAGACATATACAACAATCTTCCAATAAGTGTATGGCACTTAATGTATTTTATTAGATAATCGTCATGCATTAATATATAAACCTAAACCATGTTGTACACTAAATATGTACCATGTGCATGTTGATTATGTGCTTTAAACCAGATCAACAGGTAATTTTTGTCCAAAACAACAGAAAGCACACTAAGTTCATTCAAGTGCAACAGTGTGCATCAATATATTGACATACATATTTTAGATAATGAAGTGCAAACCCTATGTTTCTTTGTAATACAAAAGACTTGACTCCTCCATATATTGATATTGAAGAATAATAATTCTATTGAAGGAGCATTAACTGTTTGTGAAGAAAGTAAATAAATAATATTTAATATTGCACATTAAAGATATAAATAATGTTTAAAAAGTGTGTTTGTGAAGTAATTTGTGGCTGCTCTAAGGAATCTAAAATATTAGAATAATCCAAGAAAGGAAAACCTTATCGTCCCTCAAAAATAACATGTATGTGTGTGTGTGTATTAATATTAATACACACACAGACAATTCCTCACTCTATCTCTTTATCTACAAACACAGAAACAGAATGACATAAATACGGTATTTGGTTTTTCCAGTGCAAATATTATACTTGAAAGATAATTTTGAACAATACAGTGACAACACAATAAGATGTTGATTAATCCGCTTATACCTGCTTCCCACCAAACACCAAAATATATTTTAAAGAATCCCTTGTTTAAAATAAATTATTGGATTACAAAAAGGCCAGCCAGACATGATGTCATGGTGTGAATTTATAAACCTGCTTTATATGGACACAATTCACTGGTCCAACTAGCAGAGCATGTTCCTCTCTAGCTGGCAGAGGCTTTCCCAGGTTGTGAGGCAGTCTTTCCTAGTTCTGCTGGCTAAAATCATTTAACTGAACATACCAGCATGTCAACCTGGAACGTTTATATGCTTATCACTGTACCAATCATAAGCCATGACTCTTCAGAAGGCAGCAGGTAAAAGGGGTAATTTGAAAGCAACCGTAAACCATGAAAGAGGCAGTAACTGAATGTATGGCGAACCATACTTACCCTCCCCTTCTCTCTGTAGATGCATTGTTTTGAAATCAATGAGGGGAAAAGTGATAGGGCATGGCGCTAATAAATGAAAAAAAAAATGGCAAAAAATACTGAAGTGAACACATCGCAGTTAGAACAAACTATAAATAACACGTAGGAGTATAGCACCACATAGAAAGTCTTCCAATTGATTTTGGGCCAGGTCTAAGCACTCTTCTCAACTGAATGGAGCAGTTAAAAGGTGCCCAACATCATTCAAGAGTAAGCCCTTTATTAATTAAAAGTCTTTCCAGAAGTGTTCCAGAGGTGACAAACAAAAAGCGACATGCTTTTCCATGTTTAACAAAACACCTTTTGAAGAAAAACAAATTTACACACAGGACAGATTTTGCTCGCATATGTTTAAAGATAACAAACCAAAATGCAAAGAAAATTCATATGCCAATTATTTCATGTGTCCAACACATACGTTTGTCTGAATTAGCAAGGTATGCATTTTTTTTAAAAAGAAGCAAATTTCTGATAACACAACAGGTCTAGAAATCACTGAACTAGATCAAAATAGTACTTAACAATAAGATTAATATAAAAGAATTCAATCTGATTTGAAAAAGAGAACAGAGAATGAACAAACCTATTTCAGGTTCCAAAGAGCTTTGCAGAGTACAAAGGGACTTTCAGCTTTGCCCAATAGTAGCCCCTAATCCTCCCCTTGAAGTAATCCCTAAAGTCTGAGGATATTCTTGAGCTGCATTCAATTAATCACCAGAAGGGAAACAGTTCCATTAACTTTGGAACTGGTAATGCATTGCATTTCTTTGGCTCCTGTTGCCAGAGTACATCAGCAAATAAAACAAGAAGCTACTGCTTAAACAAAGAGCCATTTTAAGTAGTTATCTGATCAAAATACATATGTTTTATCCTTAGATTCAGAGGAATGTTAGAACAACCATTATCGTCCATTTGGAAATTAATATCACCATTGATTGGTTCAGTTTGCAAGATAATCAGAAACCATAATCTGGCATTTTGGATGTTGCTTTATAAGGTTAGGTATTGTTATCCAGAAGTTCACCAATACCTTTACCACATGAATCAACAAAAGAAAGCCAGAATTACTTCCAGGCTCATTCTCAAGAGAAACTATACTTTAATAGTTGGGCATAATGCAGCAGCCCATACCAATTATTAGAGGAATAAATTGTTCAAATAGAGATAACTAAAATATAAGCAGCAAATATGACATTTTGTTTTTCAAAAATAATGCAAAGCAGATTATATTCGTGTTTTACATGTACTTAATGTACACTTACTCCTATTAGGAATCTCTCTCTGTTTCTAGAATACAACAAAAAATAACTTGAATAGCTAATCCAATGGCTGGGGAGGAATTTTACTATCTTCTCATTTTGAGGAAATATGTCCAATTGACATCATCTAGACACCCATGAAATTAAGCTACAGTTATAAAATAGAAATAGCATGTATATGGTTTATATGCCACCCCATAGCTTTTTATAGCACTCTCTGGTTGGTTTATAATGTAGAAGTATTATTTGCATATTGCTCCCCACAATCTGGGTCCTCATTTTACTGACCTCAGTAATATAAAAATCTTTTTTTTTTTACTACCCACAGCTTGCATGAGGTATAAAGGCTACCTTTTTCAAGCTATCTGGTCAGGCAGAACAATAATGGTGCTTCTTTATATAAGAGCTTCTGGGAGCAGCCTATAACATGCTGTCTTTTGTTTGTTAATTGTATGGAAAAAATAGGTTTGTCCACATATAGCAGCATGACTATGGGCAATACAACAGGAAAAAAAAGAATTGTAAAAGAAAAAAGATAATCCTGAAATTGAATATACTGTAAAGTTTTAATATAATTTCAGCTGTTCCAGATTCTGAAATTTTCTTTAAGACATTTTCATGGAAATATAAATGCATTTCTGCACTTTATGGGCAATACATTCCCTACCCCCCAAAAGAAGAATCAAACCCACTCTTAAACATATTAAATGTTGCATAGAATAACAATATTAGTTTTATATTGTAAATTATAAGTTCAGTTACTTCATCAGAGATGAATATGAATATCTAAAATAGGGTATTTGTTTTAAAATTTGCATATTTCAGCAAATGTATATACATTATTCATATAAGCAGTCATAGTTATTTGCTGGCATATTATAGCCATGGCAAATACGATGTTGCTAAGTCATTATTTCCTACATGGATGATATGTGTTTTATCTCAAGAAAAATGATGTGCAGGAACATAATAGAATTATCACCTCTTGAAATTCTTTAAAAACAAAATGGGTAGAATCCCATACCTCCCTTGATACGGTACAATAAAAAACACAGGAAGTGTGACGGAGAAGCTCTAACTCTAACTAAGTTCCCTCATACATTCTTTTACAGTGGAAAATGGGGTTGGCATCATCGAAGTCAACATATCCTTTTCTTAGCTATTGGACTATGCAGAAGTGAAGTACCCCGTTACACAATTGTCATAATGATCCCCAGCAATCTCTGCGGTTTACAAATATTGAAAATCACCAATTCTTTAAAAGAATTATTAGTAGAAATCCTCATTCTCAGAAACTTCAAGCAGATTAAAACAAATCGTTAAGAATTACTGACAATTTCAACTAACAATATATGGAAGTTTCAACTTCCCAAATCTAACTTTTTATTCTACTTTTTATTCTACAGACGTCTATTTCAATAGACGTCTGCTAATACCCATTTGAAATACATTATTAAGTATACACAAATACAAACTTATATTGATCACGTATTTGAATTTTCAAAATTAACAATTTTTTGAAAAACATCAAAATCAAGAATTACCTTCCCATTTGTCACCACCGTTCACATTCTTCAAATCAAGATGTGGTAAAGAGGCACACAGTGTTGCTTCAGGAGCATTGTTGTTTTTGTTTTTCAATTCCTCCAATTCATTTTTTATATTTTGATCAGAAATGTTGCTAACACAATCCTATAAATAAATGATACACTATTACAGGGTCAGCAAATTCCAGCATACATGTACATTTTTGTTTTGTGGATTTCAGTGTGTTTTCCTGACTGATAAAAATAATGTGAAATATAAGCAAGCAATTAAGTAAACTAAATCTTTACAGAAACATGGAACAGGAACCAAACAACAGAATGTCAAACACTACCTACCTGTAAAATTAAAATTAATATTCATGCAGTTAAAAAGTGAAAGTGGAAATATATTTGTGGATATATATTTAAAATGTGCCTAGATTTACAACAGAAAGGAGAAAAAGGAAGTTCTCACCAGAATCATGTGTGTTGTCATTTTGCTATCATCATCAAATGATATACAATCTTGCCTATAAAGGAAGTTAGGGAAGATTATTTCAGAACACTTAATGATGACAATTCTTATGATCTCAACTCAGTCATTATCAATACAGTTTAAAACAGAATAAACTTAGCTTTTGTCTGATAAACCAGAACAAAGAACTTTATACTTACAATTATCCCCCTTAATCTAGTGACATTAATACACACAGAGACATAAACACACAACACACACACACACACACACACACACACAAACCTAGTATCATGGCTAGCAATACATCTGTGTATACAAAGCTGTAATTATGATTTGTCAATTTAGCTATCATGACAAAGCATAGTGTACAAAAGAAATGGTTTGGAAAGTATTTAAAATGTTTTCTGATTACGATTTAATCATGAATAACAAATTATGGTTCCTCAATTCAAAAAATCATGGCAAACATTGTTAAATGCGTTTCTTCTTGATTTATTAAACTAAACCTGAATTTATTGCAAAACTCTGCTTTACTTGTCTTGAGAAATTGTAAAGAATCTGGTTTACTTGGTTTTGTGGAATTTTAATCAATCGTAAGCAAGATTTATAAAATAATTTCATAATATAAAAATTAGTTAACACGAAAGAAAGCAGACTGGCTGAGTTGAAGGAGACATGAGTTTTTATACAATATGAAATTATTTTCTTACTTGCCTCTGGGCTTTTTCCTACTCTAAAGGCAAAAATCACTAAATTTAAAATATGTTAAATTAACCTTTCTGTATCCTGTAGCACAAAATAAGTTTACAGTTCTGGCTCTAATACTATCAGCTCACGAAATATACTCAGTCCTAAATATCCTGAGTATAGACATTTTATCTGTTCTTCCAGCAACAGACAGATATCCTCATACTAAGGAAACCAATTCTGGAAAAACAGTTCCTCATAAAGATAACCTTAATAAAAAGTATCTTGCCCCAGACCCAATGTTCTCATGTATACTACAGTACATACTTATTTCCAAAGGATTCTTTATCTTCACCTCCATCATCACATGGCTTCAACAATACGCCTGCAGCCTATTGGTGAAAACAAAGACCTTAGCATGGTAACCACCATTCTGTTTTAAGAAAGGAAGAAAGCTGCAACATTCTTTGTTTCTAAGGGAATTTAAAATTTGTTTAAAACCACTTAGTTACTTTAACTTCTGGGGGGAAAAGTGCCCTGCTGAAGTATGCTAATGTAGATCAATTTGAGGCTTGAAGATGTAAACAAAATATTAACAACAAGGATTCTGAGGACTTGTCTCAGTTTATACAGAATGAGCCATCTGCTGGACTCTAAAAGATACTATTAATCCTTGTTACTAAATAAAGCAGCAACAACATGGACAGAACGTTGCTGGCAGAAAGCACTCACGCCACTAATAAAGACACACAGTTAAGGCTTGCTTATCTGTTAAATTTTAATTTAAAATCTGCATTTAATACAATGAGAAAATCACATTAAAAGTGATTATTGAGTAATCCTTATGGACAGCTGATAAGAGGAAAATACTCAATTCACTGCTAAGCAGTAATAGTGCTTCTTAATATAGCCGTTCCTCTGTCCCTTGGATCTGAAGATAGCTAAACATACTTCAGATAGTTTTAAATCATTTGTTCTTTTCCTTTTTAAGTAAAGCACATTTTATGCCCAGCATATAAAATGAGAGCGCTATTCAGTTCCCAAAGCCTGAATCGAAATGCTGAAAACATGTAAATTTTAATGTGACAGAAACAGAACTTTAAATAATTGGAAATAATAATTTGAACTGAAATAAATTATATGTACGTTCTGACTCCATCCATCTTTTGGAGTACAATTTCTAGCACAACATTTAAAGCCAAATGTCAATATCATCCTAAAACTGTCATATTTCTAATATTAATGGGGCTAAGTTTTCAAATAAACAAACAGGCCACTGTAGACAAACTTTTCCATTTGAAATAGGTACTAAAGGCAAGTTATCTCTCTCAGTTTACAGTTTCTTGATTTGTTTGGGATTTTTTTTTCATTCTTCAGTGTTGTTTTCTGAATATTACATGCAAAGGCCACATAAAGATTATGCCATTCCAGGAGTAATTTGGCAGTTTTTCAGAAATCACGCAAGGAGTTCTGGAAATGATGTTCCAGATGAAACTTGTTTGTCTGGGGTATTACAACCCCCAAAGCACACTGAACTACCTCCAGTTTGGAGAATTGCAAAAACAAACTCCACCAAACCATCCTTGAAAAAGGAGAATCTTCAGAAAGTTAGCATGGCTTACTGGAAGAGCAGAACAGTCTTAGCGTTATCCAGAATGCCCTGTCTCTGGAAATTATAAATTTTGTGTATCCCTAATATATTTTTTCTATTTCTATGGCTTATATCAGAAGCCATTTACTATTATTATAAACATACATATTCAATTTCTTGGCTCTTTTGATTTGAAGCATTTAAAATGGTTCTGTAACAGTGATTAAAATAACAGCATGGTCTTATTTATATCCATTATAATGGAAGGAAGGGCAAAACTACTGAAAATCACAACTGAACGTTATATACATACTAATATTTGCATTTTCCAGAGAAATTCCTTGAAAGAGTATATATAGGATTCTTAATGCAACTAAATATTTATAATATTCATATAATGGTAGTATGCTAATATTAGGTAAATCTTAGTAAAAGAAGTTAACAAATGATTCTAATATAAATATAAAGATGAATAATTCAGCTATGCATTGCCAGGGTAGTATGGTAATTGAAAATCCCCCACAAAACATGCTAATTTATAATGAGGACTATAATTAGTTTCCTACAAAGCTATTATCTTCCTTTAGAAGAAAGTGGTAAACTAACTATAAACTGTCATTTTTCTCCTTTTTTAATTCTGAAATTTTTCTATAGACCTGAAGCTTTCTTTACAATAAAAACTGCTTTTTACCACCCTGTAATTCCTTAATTCAGGATAGAGTCAGGGAGACTGGATGGAGCTGAGTGTTTACTGGCCAGATGCCCTTCCTGACACCATGCATTGCAGATTATTATTATTATTATTGTTATTGTTATTGTTATTGTTATTATTGTTATTATTATTATTATTATTATTATTTGCGCCCTAGGAGAAAAACATTTGCTGCTACCTAGGATTGAACTCTCAATCTTCCAAGTGGGAGGCGAGCATCTTCACAACTAGGCCACCATGACACTCAAAGCTTTTCTAGTGTCTTTGCTAATTTTTCCTTTAACTTACATTCATTCAGAGGTAGGATTCTAAAAAAAAAAAGGTATTTTGCAATATTCTTGGGAGCGTAGCTCTTGAAAGAGCATGTCACATAGGACAGGGCAAAAATCATATATTTTGCACAAGCACAAATTCTTTCAGAAAACAAAAAGACTTAGGCTAGCATGAACAAAACAAATGTTTGTTTTGTTTTAACACTGCTTAAGATTTGCAGCAAGTATTTCCATAAGTCTAGACATTAAATATATAGATATAAGGAAATACATATTTATAAATATCTTCAAACATGATCCAATATTTAGCCTTTATTTTAGATTGGGTTAGTGGTTCCAGATTGGCCAGCTGCTTTAAATGTCTAGGCCTTGGTAAAAGTGTTCCCTGTTGCCCTCTCTTTTGGTCTTTTTATAAATATATATTGTATGACAGTGAAATGCTTTCGATCAGATTCAAAGGGAAAGAAGTATTTCAAAGCATTCACAGGTATACACACTGCATCTGTCAGCAATACATATATTAGTGTGTCTTTTCCAGAGTTACGGAAAGCAGTTATTCACACTCAGAAAAAGATATAGCTGCTCTGAGTTGCTGAGAAATGTTATGCAAGTTCCCAGCTCCTAAACATATTTTCCCCTTCAAAACAGAAATGCTGTACTGAAATTGCAATGATATTTGGAACTCACAAGTGTGCACAGGATATAGTAAGCAAACATAAAATGTGGGAAATCCTGTTAAATAGTCTGGGGGGGGGGGAATCGGAGCAGGGGCTGGCAAAATGTGGGAGAGTAACACTTTGAAACTAAATTTTATGGGAACAACATTCCAGCTTTCTAGCAATTTTTTTTCCTATAGCAATGAAGGTTTAAACATAATTTTTGACTAAGTGACATATATTTCCCAGGGGCAAGTTAAGACCTAGCATAGGTCTCTGCAGAGAAAAGAACAAGATTCTCTGGTAAAATCCTGAATTGTCCTGAAATGATCTGATACAACTCCCTGCTTAGCCATCATGTTGCCTGGATTATCTTGAAAATACTTTTTATTTTCAATCCAACTAAATTCTTACAGGAACAAATGTATCAAATTTATATGTGTTCTTTAATGGATATTGCACTTGGCATCTTGTCAGAGTAGAAGGCAAGGAGAAGAATGGCAAAGTAAACAGTTTTAATTGGAATTAATTATGTGAATGCTTTAGTTAAAAGATTAAAAATAACAGATGAAAAGGTGAAAGACACAAGGCAAATCATATTTTACCCCGAGGGCATGGAGAGTACAGTCTCCTGAGCCAAAAAGGAAAGGAAACTTGAAAGCGTGTAAAGCTTGCTAGCATATGGATGGCTTTAAGAGCAAGATATTGAATTTGATGGACATGTTTAATGTTCAGAAGTACGGCATTGAATCCATGTACTGCATGGAGAAAAAGCAATGCTCCTATCTATTGTTACATGAAAATGACAGAATTGTGCTCCGCAGGTGTTCCAAATGAGTGTCTAAAAGCAAAGTTCTTATAGCTTGGACTACCACTTGCCTTTTCAAGCTGTATTTACAGGTGTTTGGAGCACCTGCCAGTTCAAGTTCAGTTTCAAGAGAGGAGGCAAACTCTCGTCCCATGGCTTGGATGACCTGCCTAGCAGACTGCATTAGAGTTACATTCCCCACCCAGAGTTACAAAGAAGAATTATGATGGTCTATGACCATAAAAAATACTTCATTTAAAAGGAAGAATACAAGCATAGTCTGGAGACTCTCTTATATCAACAAAGAATGGAAAGTGAGGATATTGTTATTATAGCTACTTTACAGCAGGATAACAATATATTTACAAAACAAATACTAATAGTATTCCTTCTGGTTATATTTCAGATTGCACTAAAATATTTTCAGACTACAGTTACAGGAAACAAAACTCAAAATGCATGAAGCATATTTTATGCTACTCTTACCTGATAATTTTCTTTTTCCTCAGACACAGGTTGTACAATTTCACTGTCTAATTTAGTGCAATTCACTGTTTCAGAGCAGTCTCCAAGATTCTCATAATCTTTAGTAATATTCTTTTCAGTATCATCCCTAACAAAAGGAACAAGATGCTAAATAATGAATTTTACCTGCATAAAACTATCTGGTTATGGGTTTAGGTTAAGGACTTTAGGCATTTACTATTTTGGTGATCATAATATTCTGGATTAATGAAATCAGAATATGTTTACAAAAGTCTGTACAACTGCATTCAGAAAAGAAAAAAGTAAATTCCTAATATCCATTTATTATTGAATTAGATGCTCATAAATGTTATAGCACAAATACATATAACATTCTACTTTTGGGGAAACTTAATACTGTTCCTACCATATCCAGCCATAGGCTGTAGATACCGCATTGATCCTTAAACTGCTATTCCCCAAAGCAAGGAGTTTAGAACAGGGATAGAAAGAAGCATACGTTGCAGTTGGTTGATACAAGTTGATCACACTGAAACCATTCTGAAACAACCGACATCTATGAAAGAGAAGCTGCTGCCCATTCAAACACATTACTTGAAAATTAGCTTCAGAAGAAGCAGAAGGGAATGAAACTTGTCCCTAAGGCCACTATATCAAAGAATGGATCTAAAGATGCTGCAGGCATCTTTGTGCTACAGGTAGTCCTCCACTTACCATTATTTATTCAGCAACTGTTTAAAATTACAATTCTAAAATAATGGACTTATGACCCGTGCCCAAAGTTATCACCATTGCAGCACTTCCACAGCTACATGACAAAAATTCAGGCAGCCTGCCTACACTTACAATCAAGGGGCACATCACTGCCCACTTATTTATTTGTATTTCATATTTCTTAACTGCCCATCTCCTTTTGGCTGCCCTGCACCCTGCTTCACGGGGTAGCAAGCAGTCCCGCAACCACATGGGTCTGCAGCTGCTTGACACACACACACACACACACACACAACCCAGGAGTCCCAGCAAGCAGCAGCAAGCATTCATGCACCTATGATGTCTTGCTTTACAACTGCTCTCACTTATGACAGACATTCTGGTCCCAATTGTGATGTAATAGTATTCGACTCTGTGGAATCATTCAATCTGGGTATTTTATTTACAGTTGGCTAACATTACTGAATATACTGTCAGCAACAACAACCTACAAATTATAATCCTTATTTAATTAGAATGTCCTGCAGGTAAATCATCACCTGCCACAATTGGACAGCAACTATAAAGTTCCTTGTTTATTCTTACAGGAAACTGATTTGAAATAAAATGCAACAGAGCATGAATAAATTATCAGGACACTATGAAATCTCTTATGAAATATAGTAAGGATAATATTATCATTATCATCACTGCCATCATCTTTGTTCATTATCCATACTATCATCATCACATAGTGCCCAAACACTGCAAACAATAAAGTTTCATTTTATTACTATTTACTTATTATAAAAAAAATATTTTTATTTTACATGATTGGGTTTTGTAATCAAATAAGCAATATAAAATAAAATCTTACCGGTTGTTAGATCCTTTTTCATCTTCCTCAATATCTCCTTCATGGCACACCACTTGGTGTTGTAAATTCTTGAGATCTTGATCTATGCTGCTCTGCAGATCAAAGAGATGTTGTTCTACAGCTGCTCTAATTGTTCTTTCCAAGATACTTGAAATAAAACAATGGTATGTATTAATAATCTATTTTCTTATATGTAAATCATCTTGAATTTTGTTCCTAGCAAGCAGAGAATATTCAACTGAAAAGTAACTAGTTTATTCATTCACTTTTAATACCAAATAGACTCAGACAGTGTGCTTACGTTACAAGGATAAATCTTTCTCAAAGTTTTGAATTAAATCGACTACTCTCATTGTACAGTTCATATAAGACAAACAGAAAGAAAAGCCACGGTAACAGACTACAGAAAGGAAAAAAACCTACAATCAAAACAAATTCCTTAAACACAGAAGATTAAAATAAATTCCTTTATAATTCCACTGAAAGCATGAAAATTTTAAAAATTAAGTCCAAGATCCATCCATCCCATATTCTGATTCAGCATACTTTTCAATCAATTTTTAATTTTAATAATTGGAGGAAAAAGATTATTGGAGTTGACCCTTGATCAAGTAAGCTGAAACAAGTGAATATATCCTAGTTTGCTAACCTACTGCTCCATCCTTCTACCTGGATTCAATTTTCACTTAAGGATGACCTTCTATCATATTACTTATTGGTTCAGGCTTTCCTAAAAAACAATGTTTAATTTATTGTAGACTAGTGTCTATTTATTGCTTTATATATATTTGGTTCCCTTTATCTGAAATCTCATTTTATTAACTGAAACATTAATATCAATATAGATTTGAAAACAATGATCATTATCCATAAAGCATTCCTAATCACTAGTTATACTGCTATGATATCATGAATTTTTCTGACACTCATAGTTCAAAGTGATACAATGAAATCTTGTACCAGGTTTAGAAATGGAAGCAGACTGAGGACAATCCAAAAGAATAGCAACCCATTTGTGAACTGGTTGTTTAAATTGTGAATTGTACAATATAAAGGTATAATTTAAAGAGGAACTAGAGATACAGAAAAAACAAATGTCAAAAGAACAAGAATTTACGGTCAAGCAGCGGTAGGCTTCAAATTTTTTAGCAACAGGTTCTCTGTCCTAATGACTGGCTGGGTGGGCGTGGCTGGTTGGGCATATGATTGGGTGGGCATGGCCAGTTGGTCATGTGACTGGATGGGCGTGGCCAACTCAACGTCACTTCTTTTGCCCTAATTACTTGAACAGTAAAATGTTTGAGACTATTTTATTATCTAATGATACTGATTTCTCTGCAAAATAACTAAAATGCCATCAACTTAATTACATTCAGGAATGAAAAACAGTTTCATATTTTCCTT
>JANHFL010010649.1:27882-47951 GCA_032468155.1 Oxyrhabdium leporinum
AGAAACTTCCTAACAGTGAGGACAATTAACCAGTGGAACAGCTTGCCTTCAGAAGTTGTGGGTGCTTCATCACTAGAGGTTTTAAGAAGAGACTGGACAGTCAAGTGTCTGAAAGGGTATAGGATCTCCTGCTTGAACAGGGGGTCGGACTAGAAGACCTCCAAGGTCCCTTCCAGCTCTGATCTGATTCTTTATAGGAGTGCATGAACACATGCACTCTCACACAAACAGATGCACACACAAAAACAAAACAAAAACAAAATGGAGCTTCAGTTGCAATACAATGTCAGCATCTTGACCTTTTTTGACCATAAGCTGCAGACTATCCTCAGGCTACTCCAGGAAAAAAATACCAGTAATTCTGAAGGACAAAGGCTGAGCTGACTGAACTGATGACACTGTTGGAGAGATGATTTTTTAAATATATATCTATTAAATACAAAAACATTTAATAAATTTATATGCTGCCCGTCTCACTACCCAAAGCGACTCAGCCCAAGCCTCTGGATGAAAATGAATATTGACCTCACCCTTGTTGACCTTCTAAAATATGTTTATAATCCAATTATTTTGGAGAATGTTCTCCTATTTTAAGGAGAATGGCACAGTCTTTTATTTATTTTATTTCTTTGTTTTCTCATTTGCGATTGACATCATTATTTTCAAGATTTTTCAGTGGCCTTCCTTGACAAACAAACCCCAGAGACTGCTGTGGGTATTGGGTTGTGTGGAATCACACTCTAAAATCTTCTGTGATTAAATTGACCATCCTCATTCTCAGAGCCTCTTAAACCGAACATAAAAGTTAGAGAAATCCTTTTCTAATGCAGATGTCCGGCAGATGGACAATCTCCTTTAGCATCCAGAAGCATTAAAATCCATTTAAATTTAAATTTAAAATCCAGAAGCATTCCAAATATTCACCACCTCTTGCCACATAATGCTAACAAGGATAACATCAGTCCAAAAGCTTATAGCAGCCTGAGATACATTTACATATCTAATCAGAAATGAAGTTCGCCCACAAAAGGAATGCGGCCTTTAAGCATTTCCTTAACTCCAGACTCTTCCATTAACTGGGCTATTAAAAAAATAAAGACCAGGAAGATTAAACCATGGCTTCAAACAAGTGGTTGCAGGCAAACACTATAACTATTTCAACTTAGGAACTTGGTCAAAAGACCTGACATCTCTTTTTATTTGCTGATGTTGAAGATACTGTTTGCTGTAAGGCAAAACCCATCAGAGATGTTAACTTAAGCTTTTCGGGTTTTGTTGTTTTTTTTTTTTAAAAAAAGGCTTTGTTGTCTCAGCAAACAGGTCACGAATTCAACACACCTATTTCCCAAACAAACATTCTCCCCAATTATCTTTGGAATGAAGTACATTTGACAAAGACATCAATCTTCTAAAGACAGATCACCAAGGGTGTGGGAGCTTTCTGATTATCCAAGTTGGGGTCTTTGACCTCTGTCCTTCCTCCTTTTCTTGCTTGGTGAATCCCAGATAACCATGGACATTTTTTTTTTTAAAAAAAGCTTCTTTTTGCATTAATTCTGTCCTTTGGAAAGGGTACATTTAGCTGTCCTGCAATTGCAATTCTTTTTGAATAACGGAATCGGAAGGGATCTTGGTGGTCTTCTAGTCCCAGCCACTGCTCAAGCAGGAAACTCTGTACCATTTCAAACAAATGGTTGTCCAATCTCCTCTGGGGGGGTCTGGGGAATGTAATGGTTGGGCTGCTTTGTGTTTGTAATTTTTACCTGGGTTGTGGATTACCAGTGTGCAGTTATTGTCTCAAGAGTTGCCACGCAAAGAAGAGGGAGTCAAGCTATTCTCCAAAGCACCTGAAGGCAGGACAAGAAGCAATGGGTGGAAACTAATCAAGGAGAGAAGCAACCTTAGAACTAAGGAGAAATTTCTTGACATTTAGAACAATTAATTAATGGAACAACTTGCCTCCAGAAATTGTGAATGCTCCAATACTGGAGGTTTTTAAGAAGAGATTGGATAACCATTTGTCTGAAATTCTATAGGGTTTCCTGCCTGAGCAAGGGGTTGGACTAGAAGACCTCTAAGGTCCCTTCCAACTCTGTTATTCTATCCTATTCTGTCCTGTCCTGTCCTATCCTATCCTATTCTATCCTATCCTATCCTATCCTATTTTTTTATTATTTTATGCTGTTTTAATGCTGGATTGGTCTCCCAGAATCTTGACTTTGAGATGGGCAGCCCTATGAACTGAAATAACAAATGGATAAACTACGACCATGGTCAGAGGCTGCCGCAAAGATAAGGGAGGTCAACTTTTTTTTTCTAAAGCACCAGAAGGCAAGATAAGAAACCATGGATGGGAACTAAACAAGGAAGGAAGCAACCTGGAATGAAGGAGAAACTTCCTAACAGTGAGGACAATTAACCAGTGGAACGGCTGGCCTCCAGAAGTTTTGGGTGCTTCATCACTGGAGGTTTTTAAGATGAGACTTGTCTGAAATGGTATAAGGTCTCCTGCTTGAGCTGAGGTTGGACTAGAAGACCTTCAAGGTTTCTTCCAGCTCTATTCTGATTGATTTCCAAGAAAGAATCTTAGGGTTCTGTCTCACTCAGACCCTACTGGGAATATTCTATCCATTTATTTATTTGGATCCTGTCTTTATTATTTTTTTACAAATAAATCAAGGCAGAGACCATATCCTACATGCTTCCTCTTCCTATTTTCTGTGAGTGGGCTGACAGAGAATGACTGGCCCAAGATCACTCAGTTGACTTTCATGGCTAAGTCAGGACTAGAACTCATGGTCTCCCACTTTCCAGCCTAGTATCCTTACTACCAGACCAAACTGGCTAGCAGATGCCGCAAAAAAAACAAACATGCGGGGCTGATTGAAGATATGTTTGGAGGAGAACAAGCAGGACGATTGGTAAACTAGAGATTAGGTCGTAGGAAGAAAAAGATAGAAGAAGCTAGGTGCATTTAGCCTTGAGAAACTTAAGGGACAAGAGGATAGCATTCTCGAAATATTTGGAAAGCCATCACACAGAAAAAGGTCAAGACCTCTTCTTGCTCATTCAAGAGTATAGGTCTCAAAAGAATGGACTGCAGCTAATCAAGAAAGCAAATAGCTTCCTAAAGTAAGAGCAGTTTCACACCAGAAGTGGTCATCCAGAGAGGGGTGGGTGGGCTTCTCTTGGCTGGATGCTTTCAAGCAAAAGTAGGATCAATCTCAGCCAAGAATACTGGACTTGATGGATTTTATTGCTCAGGATATTCCCCCGCCCCCAGCCATAAATGCTCTACATTTCTTGAATAAGCAAGAGACTGTCAAGGAGCATGAGATGATTACGTAAGTTTAGAATGACAGTCTTGTCTTTCCAAATTCTAAATCTCTCTGTGTATATACATAAACATAGCAGATTAACAGACTTGGAAGGGACTTTGTAGGTCATCTAGTCCAACCCCCCACCCAAGCAGGAGACCCTACACCATTTCTGAGAGATGGCAGTCCAGTCTCTTCTTGAAAGCATCCAGTGATGAAGCTCCCAAAACCTCCGAAGGCAACTTCTGTTCCATTTGTTGATTGTTCTCACTGTCAGAAAATTTCTCCTTATTTCTAGATTGAATCACTCCTTGATCAGTTTCCATCCATTGTTCCTTCTCACTTGGTCCTTGTCATTGTTCCTACCACAGATGTGCATGTTTGCTTGAGAGGTATTTTAACAAAATAACAGAGTTGGAAGGGACCTTGGAGATCTTCTAGTCCAAACCCCTCTTCAAGCAGGAAACCCTATACCATTTCAGACAAACGGCTGTCTAATTTCTTTTTAAAAACCTCCAGTGATGGCAGGCAAGTTGTTGCACTGATTAATTGTTCTAATGGTCAGGAAATGTCTGCTTAGTTCTAAGCTGTTTTTTCCCCCTTTATTAGTTTCCATCCATTGCTTCTTGTCCAGTCTTCAGGTGCTTTGGAGAATAGGTTGCCCTCCATCTTCTTTGTAGCAACCCTTAGATATTGGAACACTGCTATCATATCACCCCAGTCCTTCTTTCAGTTAAACTAGACATGCCCAATTCCTACAACCGTTCCTTGTATGTTTTAGCCTCCAATCCCCTAAAGAAAAGAAAACACGGAGAGGGACACATTCTCAACATGTTATAGAAAAGTTGAGATTCAGAACTCTAGCATAATCTGCATAGTGAGTAGAAAGAGGTGCTGGGAGCTGTAGATCAGCAATTTGAATGGCCTTAGTTTCTCCATTAGTTTTCCTACTTTCTATACCTTTTGTGTACAATTGGGTTTTTTTTTTCTTATTACAGCTCACCATGCTTCTATATTGTCCTGTCAGATATTTTTAGAACTTTTTCTCACAGAGTGTAGCAGATTGTATTTCTGCAACTCTGGATTCACAGCCTACGGTAGGTCACATTTTGATCACTTGAATGGGTTAATTTTTTTGTTGTTCTTGTGTTCTTAATTAAATTGAGATAAAAGTTAGCTCTTCAGAACTGTTTTGACTTTTCCGTTGATTCAGGATGGACAGAAAGTAAATGTTTAACGGTTTAGACTTTTATGGATGCCTTGCTGAGTCTAGTTTACAACCCTTGGTTCAAATGAAGGGATCTCTGTCAGCCCTCTCAGGTAAACCAGACAGGAGGCCTAGCTAGATGAGCTAATTCTGTTTCATTGTAAATGTACACCAACAGAATACTGCATTCCTAGTTTGTTTTGGTCAAACAAGAAGTTGAGACTTTAGAAACAGTGCCGAGAAGAGCAACGAAGATGATTAGGGGGATGGAGGCTAATACATATGAAGAACGGTTGCAGGAATTGGGTACGTTTAATGAAAAGAAGAACTACAGTTGACAAAAGTCTCTTTCTCTGGAGAACACTTGCTTGGGAATGCAAGATGTATGTTGGTCACTGATTGGTCACCATTATCCCTTCTTTCCATCTCCCTTCTTTCCATCTCAGTGATGAAGGGATTTTGATAACCTTAATTCTATTTTCCTTCTCAAATCTTTTGATCAGCTCTGGACATTAGACGAACTAACCAACAAATCGTTATTAGAACAAAATCATCATTTTTTTCCTTTCAAAGGAAGCCATCATCAATTGTACTTACAACTCACAGTTGACTTTGTAGTGGGACTTATGGAGACATTTGATCTTATTTATTTCAGAAGGTGTTTACTCATCTCCATCTTGCTAGCTATCACATTCCAGCATTCCGATATTTGATAGGCTTCTTAATTAAAAGAAAATAGAGCATCTCCGTATAAGCATTTGATACTTCAATTGACAGCCTGTTTAGACAGCAACACATTAAGACAGAGTGGGCTTCCTTGACCAGGATTTGAATATGTAATTTTATGCAGATTTCATACAGAGCCACAGATGTATAAAACCACCAAAGTAAAAACAGGTTAGATTGATGAACAGATGTGAAAGTCCTGTGAACAGGAAATAAACTTTCTTCTACTCACTCCTGGAGGTGTGTAAGACACAGAGAGAATATGAAACCAGAGCAAGCTGGGAAGACTTCACATGTTTACCCTCTTCAACTTTTTTGCCCTTTAGACTGACTTTCCAACTCTCAGATACAGCATTTCAAAAAACAAAACAGAGAACAGCTACATTTGCATATGACACAACCACACAGAGTTGGAAAATTCAGGCAACTACACATAATATCACCTTTCTCATCTTTGGTTGAAACCAGAGGATGACAAGTGAAACGAAAATGGTCATTTTAAACATCATTTTAAATCGGAAGGTGTTGAGTACCATCCGGCCTGGATGAATATGATGACAAGTTAGCACCTTCTGATCTCTCTTTGGCAGGAATTTAAATTTAACCATCAAGGCAAGTAGCAGTATGAGGTTACTGGAAAAGAAACATGGACTTTCCCCTGGTTTGGGCTTGAGAAAAATATAGCCCCAATTGAAATAGAGCAGTGGGAGGATTATATATATATATATATGTGTGTGTGTGTGTGTGTGTGTGTGTGTATATACACACACATATATATATATATTTCTGTCCTCTCTTTATAAAGAAGGAGCATTCATCCTGTTTTTGCAAGCTTTATAGGTCTCAGTTTTGTTGTCTATGTGTGATGCAGGAAAATAGTCATTGACAAGAGCCGCACAAGGGAATTTAATTGAAATTCTGAATCACTGCGGGGTGATAAAATACCAACACATTTTTATTAGTGATAAAATGTATGATAAAAATATGAGTGATAAAGATAGCCATTTTGATTTGGATGTTGAAAATCAGCCCTTTTAACCAAGCTAAATCTACAGTCCGAGAACCTGGATGTGACAAAGCAATTAACAAGGAAAAAATATACACAGAGTGGCACTGAACCCCTGCTTTCAACGCGGGGTGCCTTAAAAATAGCATATGTGAAAGGGTGGCTGGGTGACCATGATCAATCACCAGGAGACTGTGAGTTCTAGTCCCACCTTAGGCATGAAAGCCAGCTGAGTGACTTTGGGCCGCTCATCAGGAGACATGAATTCTAGTTCTGCCTTACACATGAAAATTGGCTGGATGACTTTGGGCCAGTCACTACTACCGTAGGAGATGGTGAGTTCTAGTCCCATTTAAGGCATGAAAGCCAGCTGGGTGACTTTGGACCAGTGTCTCTCTGTTAGCCAAACTCACCTCATTGGGTCGTTTACTGTGGGGAAAATAGGAGAAAGAAGGAGAAATAGATACGTTTGCTGCCTTGTTGTTTTTTGAAAATAATAATAATAATAATAAAAATAATAAATAATATATAGCAGGACTGTATATATATATGTACTCCTCTCTGCAAAGCTTACAATGCAGCAATTGCTACGGAATTGTAATCTTTAATGTGAACATTATTTAACTTTAGAGGGAAGAGGGGTGATTATTAAAATAAATTCAATTGAAAACAATTTTCATTTTTTGCCCTGGCTGTGTTCACTTTTCCATCCTGGATGTTTGATAAATGCTTTGCCAGTCCTCAAATGTTCTAGGCCCTCTCATTCAGATCTTAGCTCTTAGTGAGTGAGGAACAAGCAGGACTGTGGCAGTCACAGTCAGACAAGGGAATCCCCGCTCAAAAATCTGGGTATAGCCGCCATCTTGTATTTTGAGACATGCACTGGTAGATGACCCTGAATTGGCTTCACTGGTTTGTTCTGGAAGAAGGGCTCATCCTATATACCTTTTGTACTCTCTTCCATGCTGCTTCCACTTTAGAGAAGACAGATGTGCTTTTAAAACATGCTGTCAGGTTCCAAGAAATGCGACCATTATAAATCGAACTCCGAGGCATTGCAATTCCTCAAAGAACAAAGTTTATTAGGATACACCATCTTGGCACTAACTAGTGGAAAGCCAGTAGTAAAATTCCCGGGCTTTCCACGTCACTATAAGTAAGATTTTTCTCAATTTTCCAAAACAATAAGTCACATTGTCCAACAGGGATGCGAACTGGTTGCTTGGAGACTTCTCTCCTCCCTCCTCTGGTTAACTGTCATTGGAATGCAGCTGACTCATTGGCCAGCTGTGTTGTTATGGCTGGCAACTCCATCCATCTCATATCTCCCCCCTTTCGCTCTCAGGTGTGTCTAGCTGAATTCACCTGCATAACCTATTCCACAATCTAACCAAATTCAGGCTTGAGAGAACATGAATTTGGGCAAACTCGGAGAGACAGTGGAGGACAGGAGGAGTTGGTGTGTTATGGCTATGGGGTTGTGAAGAGTCAATATGACTTAGCAACTGAATAACAACTTAAGCACTACATTAACACTGTAATATACTATATACAGAGGATCAAAAGAAAGTTTAACAGAATAAAATATTTAAACAAAATTTATTAAAGAAATGAAGGCAATTAATTTTTAAATAAGTACTTGAATATTCAAAGTTGATGTAAGGTACTTTGATCAGCAAGAATTTTATTAAATTATATACTATATAATAGTTACATTTGACAAAATTCTAAACTTTTTTTAGTGCTTCCAAGAGGGGGGTGGGTGGGCAAAACCTAGTCAGTAAACAAAACAGTCAACACTGCCTCCCCTACCCCAGCTACCTTCAATGCAGTGATTATTCTCAAAAAACTGTATCACTTCCAAGCCTAAAAAAATCTTATTGCTTTTACAGTCTCTTTCATTAGTTTTACAGATTTTAATATTTCAAGCAGCAGCATTACTTGGATGAATTCCTGACAAAGAATGACACAGCACGATACAGCATAACCACTTTAATATGTTGTCATAATCTGACAAAATCATGTAAATATTTTTAAGCATTATAATTTTAATACCCCAAATAAACAATTAGGAATACATGAAGAGGTTTATTCTCTTTAAATATCATGGATTATATGACTGCAGGGAAATAGCAGTGTATAGCAGTGCATATTTCCAAAGCTAGTTAGCTTTTAAAAGTTACTTCAGTTCTATCATGCAATCCTTTAAGTCAGCTTACCTATGTAGTAGAACTTTGTAAGCCATTTTCATTATTTTTCTTATTCCAAATGAACATTTCATATGAAAACACTTCATTGGAAAAAAAACTAAACAGATCAGCAGTCTCTGCTGGCTATTCTGCTTGCTTAATGTAAGTAGTTGCCTCTAAGACAGCACTGAAGTACTGCACTAAGTCCTGCAGTCTACATGGAAAAGACTGCAACATGAGGTCACTACTGACAGTAAGCTGCCCAATCAACATTTTACTTCTAATAGGCAACTCCTGGATACAAGATAATGGATCTTAAGGGCATCTGAACAGATTTGCAATCTTTTCCGTTTAAATCATCACAGAAAAACGTGAAATATATAAATGTCATTCTAATTTCAATTATTCCATATCATAGTTTACATAAGCCCCTAATACAGCCAAAGAATGGGAAACTCAGCTCAAACTGCAATAAAACTGGTTTATTCAGCTATGAAAGTAACTAATATTCATCAATAGAGATGAGCATACAATAAAAGTATCACAGAATCCATTTGCTTTCTATATTTTGGTGTTATTCAGTATTAGTTAACAGAATAACAGAGTTGGAAGGGACTTTGGAGGTCTTCTAGTCCAACCCCCTGCTCAGGCAGGAAACCCTATACCATTTCAGACAAATGGTTGTCCAATCGTTTCTTAAAACCCTCCAGTATTGGAGCAAGTACAACTTCTGGAAGCAAGACGTCACACTGATTAATAGTTCTAACTGTCAGGAAACCTCTCCTTAGTTCTAGGTTGGTTCTCTCCTTGGTTAATTTCTATTCATTACTTCTTGTCCTGCCTTTAGCTGCTTTGGAGAATAGGTTGACCCCATCTCTTCTTTGTGGCAGCCCCGTAAATATTGAAACGCTGCTATCATGTCACCCCTGGTACTTCTTTTCATTAAGCTTGACATACCAAATTCCTGCAACCATTCTTCATATGTTTTAGCCTTCAATCTCCTAATCATAAGAGACAACAATAAATGCATCTTGAATTTCCTTTCCAATTCTCTATAGTGTTATTTATTATTATCACAAGATATGAATTAATCCTGCAGTTTATGAAGACAGAACTATCCAATTTATGAAACAGAGCTGAAGACATTTATGGTATCAACATCTAAAAGTAAATACAAACCTGACATACAAGTGTCAAACATTATCTAGACAATTTATCTACAGTACATAACAAATTGGCAATGAAGTAACTACAGAAATATGGTTAGCTATGTGTGGACTTCCACTGTGCCCTCAGTTGAAAAGTATATGCAATGAAAAGGTTAAATCCTAAATTAATACTGTTTTATACGTATTTTTTAATGTGGCCTAATGCTTATGAAATAATCAGAAATAACTATTAAAATAGCTGGGCATCACCCTATGTACTCCCTTTCCTCTTTCTACATGATATTTTAAAATTACACTGTGCTCCCCCCTCTGGAATATTCTCCCATCAGAGGTGAGATCTGCCTTTATACTCCTGACCTTCCAAAAGAGCCAAAAAACTTGGTTCTGCCACTTGGCTTAGAGCCCAATAGGGGCCTGCTACATCGGGGGTGGCTGATGGGGTAGAGAAGATTCTCATCATCATCTTGGTTCTTAACTTTTAATCTTTTTATTCTAATTTTAATTATTTAGCACTTCTTAACTTTTTATTAAATTGTAAGCTGCCCAGAGTATTAGAGAGATGAGCAGCAGAGACATTTAATATATAAAAAGAATAAATACAAAAATATTATTTCCTATTTTTTGGTTCATAATAAATTAGTTGGCTGCTATATGAAGGCTGCAATATTCAAAACATGCAAGGTGTAATAAACAAAATGTTATTTGCCTACAAAAAAGACAATTTTAAATGGGGTTCTAATATTGATTTATTGATTTATTTTCATTTAAAGGCCTTGTGTCCATTTAGGGATACACTAGGAAGCAATTAGATATTGAGAAACTATATGGAATTACAGCAAATTGTCAGTTTCATTTTTCCTATTAAGAGACCATGTAACTTTATTTAATAGACACAATAACATTAACATATTAAATAAGTGGGATATTGTTGTGACTTCATCTAACATTCTATATTAATATACCCTTATTTCTCTCCTTTTGTTAAAATATATACTGTATGTTAATAGTATTACTCACAACATTAACATATTAAATCAGGCTTATATTCAAGGAAACAAATTTGGAGTCACTACAGGAATTGAAACACCACCCTCCCCCAATAGTCCCCTAAAGCAAGCTTAGAGATACCACCAGCATCGTTGTGGCAGAAGCCATGTTTACATTTTGCAGGTTTTTCCTCAGGAATCAGGCTAGCCACAATGGGAATGTTGGATCCTGAACATTAACTAAATTCATTTTACATTCTTACAAAGTTGGTTTTTTTTACCATAAATAAAGCAGCAAATGAATAAAAACTTTCAAATATTGATTCAAGCTAAATTAAGTGTTAATTTTGGCTCATGCCGAGTTCTTGAATGAAACAATAAAAACACAATACTATTACTTCATTAAACTGTGAACTGTTTATATGAAGCACTGATATCCTGAAATTTTGTCATGAGTCCATAATTCAAACTGCAACTACTTTAAACTCTATTTTGTATTATGAGAGAATCACTCTGGTCTAGATGAAGGAAACTCAGGTCTGAGATATTTGTGTCAATTTGACTACATTATTGTATCTAAGTCTGACTTCTGTGACAGAATGGTTGGAAAGTTGTTTCCAGAATTTTGCATAACTAAAATCTTAAAATTCAACATTAAAAACAGAAACATATATAGTATTGAAGTATGCTACAGTGTACTGCCTAGTAATACCATCCTTAGTATCTTTGCTGATACCTTGTTGAGGCTGAAACACTACATGACTCCAGGATGCTCTCCATCATATCTTGAGGCTCTGTATCTTCCCTATATTTTGGATCCTCTGTATTTTCTTCCTCTTCCTCTTCTTCTGGAAGTTCTTCAGATTGCTCAAGCTTTATATCATCTTCATCCAACAAATCATTTATCTTTAAAAAAACAGACAAAGAAAAACAAGTAACATCAAGATCCCATTTTCTCAGATAAAACAAATTATTAAATTCCACACACAGGAGGGAAAGTATATGTTAAAAATAAAGTGGATCAAACTTTATTGATCCCTATGTTTTGGATCTCAACTCAACAAAGAAAACATGTATCAATGAACCCCTGGACTTGTAGCCAGGGGTAATGACTATGATATGTAACTTTAAGCCAATATACAAGAAGAAAAACAAAGAGGCACAAGATTTTTAAGACATTTAATGTGGACCTTCTTTAAGTAAAGCACACATAATATCATGAAGAGCAGCAGTGTTCTCTAGCTTAATAACACTGAAATCTCTGCTCTTATTTCTGAGAGCAATTAAATGAAATCTCAATCGAGCATAGATGCAAGAGACTAAATTTGTGTTCAAATATCACCACCAATAGGTAAGTCCTCTATTTCCAAAGTCTGCCTGGACACACTGATTCTGTGCATATATTTTTTTCTTGCCTCTTACTAGCTTTCGTGCATATTTTCCCAGTAGGAGACAGAGGGGTTAAAGAGTAATGTTAAATTAACTGGTTTGCATAACTATTTTTCATGCTGCACTTGCAGAGAAAGAATTTTTACTTATTATTTTTTTATGCCACCCATCTCCCCTCTAAGGTGACTTAAATAAACTCCGTACATATAACTGTAGCATGCTGTAATTATTACTGCTAGATGAATGAACTGAACAAAACTCTTGTTTGTTAAGCCATGATTTTGTCTTAGTTTAAATATCAACAATTTAAATCATGGCACTGCACATACTGTATTTGAACAATTACACTATGTTTGAGAAAATGCAACATATATTTCCTCTCATGTAGCAAAGAGAAGAGAGGTATGAAGAGTATAATGACAAGGCTAGACTGTTCACATCTCATTAAACCATAGATTAGCGTCAAGATTCTCCCATGAAAACTGGTTTTGTTTAATAATTGAGTAAAATAGCTAATAACTGCATTTCTGCAAATAGAATATCTAACATTACCTCAGAATTTTTGTTTTGACTACTCTCTGGAGTATATAAGCAATAACAGGGTTCTATTACAACCCAGCTATTTCAAGCATCTTCTGCATATGGTAAAAGAAAAGTTAGGAACAAAAATGAAGCCTAATTAGTAAACTGAACTAGAATTTATAAACACATCTCACAGTACATTATACAGCAAAACATTTCTATTTTTACCTATTACAAATATTGTTATCTATCCAAAAATGTATTAGTTTCTTACCTGCTCAGTTACTGAACTTAAATCATTAGATGAGAAATCTTCCTCTTCATTTTCAAAGAGTTCATCATAATTCTCTAGCAGTCCTGCCATTATTCTGCTAACAAGTTCTTGCTCTTTCAGATCTTCCACATCTGTGTAAATGCTTTAAGAATGTCCAAAACTAAATTCATGTTTTTAACATTATTTTATCAAATGTTGTTAATATTTCCTACTCCAGGCTTACCAGAGGTAAAGGTTAAAAAGGATTGCCTATATACCATTTTCCTCCCTAAAGCTAGACAACCTTCTAAGAGCACCATCTACAAGAAATTACCATTTTGGTTTGTCTAGCAAACAGGGCCACTGCTTGAATTAACCGATTCAATTTTGCCATTCTGAAATTAGAAAGAATGAGATCTATTCATCACATTAATCAGAAAATGATTTACTATAAATTTTGAGCATCTAATATAATTGTGGAATTACACTTGAAAAAAGTAAGTAATGGGCAGATCCAATATTTATACAAAAATTGAGTTTTGTTAAAGTAATTAACAAAAGTTTAGCAAAAGAAAAAACTTCTTACACTATTTTAATAGAAAAGCTAAATTGAAGGAGCATATAATTTTAACATAGTAACATTTAATAAAATTTGCCAAGTGGATAGAATTAAGGAAGGTAAAATAAATTACTTAACTGTTAGATTACAGGAGAAATTTCTTAAATACACTTTAAAGTTTCATTAGGGGAAGGGAACAATATCTTACTGAAAGACATCAGGACCAAAAACTGCAGCCAATGAAGTTGCAGACCAAATCTCTTCATGATGTGATGCTACATTAGCTAAAAATCTACACAGAAACTTTAATAAACTGTAATTCACAGGCGGAAGTTGTTGCAAGAGGAATCTTAATTTTCTTCCAAATTCATCTTCATTATAATCTGCAAAGTGTGATAGAATTTTCAATAAATTTTAATGCACTGTTCCGCATTTGATAAATTTAAATTCAAATGCCAAATGAAGTTTCATGCAGAACTGTTCAATTCCATTTTAAATATAAATGTTACTTTTAAATTTAAAAAAACCTTTTCAGTAATTGAACATTTTTCACCTCATTTTCTGCCCTGATTTTAGCAATCTTTCCTATCATCTCTACTTTGTTGTATTATTTGTTAATTTTACATTATCTTTATCTTTGTCAGATGGATTTAAATTATCTAAATAGATATGTACACAAAATATATTTTAATATGTAATAAAAACTCCCATCCTCTCCCAAGTATTGCAGTCATTTTATACCAGGAATTAACATCTGAAGCTGTTACTACTTCTATACAGTTTGTTATATTTTAATATTTTAATTCTGTAAATAGATTTTCCACCCTGCTGACAAAAAACATGACTGCATTTTATACATTCATATTAACCAAAACCAAAACACCAGGAGAACGCACAGATACCAAGTTATTAAGTTATTCATTTCTTTTGCAAAATATGTATCACAAGTATATCAGATTGGCTTTGAAAGAAGGTATTATTAGACTGAAAAGAAAACAAAACACTGGATAAAAAGATCTATATTTAAATATAGTACATGCAGCAATCAAGAGCTATTTTCTGATTCTGTTTATTTATAATGGTTCAGAGAACTCATGCACATTGCTCAGTTGTTCAAGTTTAGCTCTTTATTTAGCCCTTGTAATGCAGGTCTGTGTCAACCTTTTTAAGAAGCTGCTTTCATGCCTTTTCCCAGTTATCTGAACACACAAGTATATGCACAGAAAAGATATGTCAGAATCGTTGCTAAAACAAATGCTCAGAGGACCTAGAAAGAGGCTTGAACCTTTAACAGATAGTTGCCCTTGACATTTCTGAACAGCAAGTTCACAAGAGCACATTTGCCTTGCCAAGCATTCCTGAATTTCCAAACCTATATCTACCTACGTACCAAGATATGACAGTCACTCTAAATCTATTTTGATTATCAATATTCAGAAAAATATAGTTTATTTAGTAATTGATTGCCAAATACTCAATAGAAGAAACTGAAACATATAGGTGCATACATTCAGAATATTTTTTGATTAATTCTAGAAAAAAGTTTAAGAATGTTTCTGACGTTAACTAAAGAAATATGAAATATCAATTGAAAGTATCTTTCAAAACATTTTCAAAATTTCTAGATTTTCATAGTATCTAAATTTATTTGTGGTTCCATGTGTTGAAATGTTCACATAATTTAGATATAGTTAAACCACAAGAAATAAAATGCAAGGATATTTTGACACACATGGACTTCACTCAGTCCGTCCAACACATATTCTTTGAAAGGTCAACTGACCAGCTTTTATGTTAGATTGTTTTCAGATTTCTGAGAAGGGATCACATACAAATAGGTATGTCGGGATTTATTAAGACAATTTATTTTTTTTTATTTTTTTAGGTTGGTTTTTTTTTTTTTTTTTTTTTTTAGTTTTTGAGGTCTAGAGATAGGGCTAAAACCTATCTCTATATATCCAGTGGAGATAAAATGAACAGAGCTCCAAACCAAATAAAGCCCAATCATTAATAACATAGTGTGCATTCATGTGTGTGAAGAGGTAGCTAGGTATTACAATGTGACCATAATAAATGTTCTGTTTACATAATTATTAAATGGGCCTAAAAGTAGGAGAAGTGCTATTCCCACTACATATAGCTTTTATTTTTATCAATATCAAAGCAAGGTTCCCAGTGATCTTGATACACATTTGGAATGCTACAGAGGAAAAAATTTTCAGGCATTTTAAATTTCCAAATTAACTATTTCTGAACAGTTTTTTCAGATATATTAAAATCATTCCAATACCTTGAGGCAGTTGTATTAAATGCATATGAAGAGTGCCAGGAATAACTGGTTCTGGAAGTGCTTGAAGAAAATATCTAAGAAGACTAATAGCAGAAGGTACATCTGCTTCTTTAACCAGGTCCACATCTTCTCCATTATCATATCTTTGCCGAAGCCACTCCACTGTTTCTGCATTCCCATTGACTTGAAAAAGCCCTTCTTGCTCTAGACCTCCTTCAAATAGAATGAAAAAACAATATTTCACTTAAAATGAAAATATATTCATTTCTTACCTAAGAATGTCATAAAAACAGGCAAAAAAAATGACCCTAGCCAACAAAGAAACATTTACAAACATCAAGAAAAATATTGCAGCAGAGTGCAAACACAATTATCATTTAACAATGAAACACATAAAACTTCCCATTTCAAGTTTATGGAACTTTTGAATGGAAAATAGGCTGAAGACTGTTTAGAGGTTGAGAAGAGCTTGTTTCTTGCTTGGAATACAGGTAGCCCTAGACTTTAATTGAACCAGGAATCATGGTTGCAAGTCATGGCAGTCATTAAGTGTGTCATTACATGACTATGTCTGATTTTATGACTTTTGCAGCAGTCAAAAATATGGCACAGTCGTTAAGCGAACGCTGGAGTCTTTAAGCAAACAGTGAAGTTGTTAAACGAGTCTGTCTTTTCCAATGGGCGTTTTTTGCTGGAAACATGAAGTAAATGTTGGAAACTGGCAAAAAAATACCCAAAATTACAGCTGAAAGACCATAGGATTCTGCAAATGGATATAAATGTGAGCCGGTTGCCTAATGCCCAAAATGCTGTCACATGACCATAGGCTGTGTGTCTGTGTCGGTGCAGGCATCGGAAGTTCAAGAAGAGGTTATAAGTAGTGCTGGAGAGGTCTATCATAACTTCTAACAATCAATAAGCAAGGACTACCTGTACTATTCGAATGTCAACTAACATTTATTTTTTGCTCAAAATAGGATGCTTAGGGCATTTACTGAAGTTTCACACTTAAAATAGTTCAAATCTTCTCGAACATTTTACACACACACACACACGTAAAAATAAAATGTACTAATAGTTTCTCCCACGAGTTTTTAATTTGTGCACTGGAATTTTCTCTTGTTCTTTCCTCCAAATCCACTCCAGAATGTCCTCAATCCACAAGAGCAGATTTAGTGAGTATTTAAAGGGATGAGAGAAGAATTTGTTCCATTACATATAATCCTCAATTTACAACCATTTATTTAACAATTTTTTAAAATTATGTCAGAAAAACTGGCTTACAATCTCTGCACTCACACATATTCCAGCAAAAAACACCCACTGGGAAACCAAATTCACTTAGTAAGTGCAATGATTCAGTTAACAACTGCTGTAAAAACTGTCATAAAATCAATTCTTGACTTTTGACCATAACAACTTAACATGGAAATTCCAATTCCAATTATGGTCACAAGTCAAGAACTACCTGCACAGATGTTTCTTAGATTTATAGGAGTGGTACAGAAGACAGTAGGATGGCATTCACTGTTATAAAGCATAGGAGAGAATTGTATTCATAATTCCCAAGAAGAATATGTGAAAAGTATTTATATTTTCAAGTTTTAATTTTATCATTAAGGCACAGGATGAAAATACATACCATGTTCCTCAATATAGTCCACAACATGGCGGACTATGAATGGAACTTCACTGCCTGGTTGCCCTTCCTGCTGCAGTTCATCAAGTGGAATTCCAAATATTTTATTAGTAAGAACAGAGTTGCAATTACTCAAAGAAGGGGAGGAGCTCTTCCTCATATCTTTATGCAGCCCAATGTCAAAGTGTCTTTCTGAAAATAAATTAGTTGTAGATTTAACTTCTTCAATGTAATGCACTGCTTCCCACAAATATCTATTACCTGAAAAAGGATTAGAACTGCCTCAATATGTACATGGATCAGTCAGACAACATGTGGTTGAAGGGACTGAAATTTATACTATTGTTATAGTCCTAAAGAGAATTTTTATAAAGGGATTTATCATTGCTGCATATCACCAGAAAAATAATCTAGAATAACCAACAATAAGTGACATTTTATCATGCTTAGTGGAAATGTAATAAAAGCTAGAAAATGTTGGACACAATTACAATTACGCAGAAGATTCTAAAGATTCATATATAATTTGTTACAGTAAAAAATCTGCTTTTTTGCTACAAAATCATCCAAGACAACCAGCACATACAGTACTTAAAAAACAGAAAAATTAAACAAAAAATCCAAATAAAATATATGAATACATTTGCAGGAATAAAGAGTAAACCAACAAAACACTTGTTGAAATAATGATGTCTTGATAATTTGCCCCCTCCCCCCAAAAAATCAATAGGATTCCAAAGGTTCAATTTGAAGACGATTACTCTTACTTTTTATCAGCCTGTTACTGTCACTGTAGCAGGCTGATAAAACTTCCACGAGGTGAAAGATTTCTCCAAACTCTAGGAGAGACATCTCAGAGTAAAAGGGAACCGCAATAATACTTATATTCAACTCCATTTGTCTTTTGGGATTTTTAAAAAATGCATCTCTATTAGTCTAAACACTTAAAGGTGGGAATGCAATTTTAAAATATAGCTGCTTAATTCTTCTGAAACAAACCACTTTTCACTATTATAAACTGATTGACTGATTATTTATAATTTTTATCACATATTGCTTAATAGATCACATGATGACCATAAACAGCACCTTCACTACTACATGTAACCCACAAAATAGTTCTATCTCCAAAACTTATTAAAAAAATCAGAATGTAGAATTCTGGGCATCAATTATCAATCAGTTTAGGCCTACGCCTTTTGAATAGTACAAAGAACTATTTTGCCAAATTTCATCCTTTTATAGACGTTTATTGGCATTTTAAAAAATAAGGAGGAAAACTGGATTTTCATAAGGATAATTCCAATAAACAAAGTAGTATCTTAAATACAAAAAAGCTAAATTTGAATGGATATTCTAACCAATATGGACTGTACAATATGGGAAATCTAGGGGGGTGGGAAGCTTTACATATGAAAATATGTCCGGACTACTCAGAGTTGCAGATCACAGTGCATTTACAACACTACTGGAATGTTCTCCATTATGTTCCATTTTTATAAAGCAGTACCTTTGAAATCAATACAGCTTAAGGGTATCTTGAGCAAGTAATAGTTGAGAACACCTACCTCACAGCACTTAAACACCTATGTTCACAAAATACTTCCTATGCCAGCTACCTTTACTGACCAAGCATTCTTTTGTCATTTATGGTTGCTTAAGGTTATGGCAGAAGATCAGCCTGTAGTTCCTCATTGAAGATGGGCAGAACTTGATCAGTATCTCAGCTATTAATCTGCAAAACACACAAAAGCACTTGAGTACTTGATCTGTTAACAATGTAGTCGCAATACACATTACTGTACTCAAAAATAAAACTAAATTCGGTAGCATGTAATACATTCCCCATTTGCAAAATTTTGAGCTTCAAACACCTCATTCTAAAATCAAACTCCTTGTTTGTAGTTTAGGGCATTTGTTTGGGACTTACTAAAAGTGTTCCAATGTTGTTTCAGCCTTGCCAGAAATGTTTCAACCTTAAGAATTGTGTTTCAATCTTAAAATGAGGGTATTTCATATTCAGCATTTTTCCAGGATGATCCACACAGCATCAGAACACTTTCTGTAAGGTTATGGCAATTAATTTGCCCTCAGAATGCAATGCTTCATGTTCAAAACTAACAAGTAACAGAAATTTTGCACTCCAGTGTATAGTCCAATTGAAATTTAAGAATAGATCATTGTTTCATATTATTGATTGACATTGTTAATTATGCAATCCAATGGCTCTCAAAGTGAATGTTATATACAAAAGACTATACAACTCTAAAACACATGTCTGCTCCTTAGAAAGTATGCATTGTTGTAACTAGGATTAGTTATGGAGACAGAATGGAGCAACATTCTGTATGGTAGTTTACCAAAATACAGAAACATTTTATCATGAGCTAGAAGAATAAAAACAATTGTCCATTAAATAGTTATATATTACTTACCGTACCCAGTAATTGCAAAACAAAATTTACTTATAATACACACACACACACACACACACACACACATATCTTGTAATTTACCAAATACTCATTTGCACTTTTCTGTAATTAGCTGCACTGGCCATTAAAGAGACATAGTAAATCACAATCTGGGAGAAAGTTTTCCCTCCATTTTTCACACAACACCTTTCAAGTGCTTGCTTAGTGACCATTAGAAGTTAAACGGCACTGAAAGAAGTGACTTAGGACCAATTTTCACACTTTTGACCACTGCAGCATCTCCATGGTCCTGTGATTTACATTCAGATGCTTGACAACTGACTCACATTTATGAGGGTTGCAGTGTCCTGGGGTCCCATAATCACCTTTTACAACCTTCTGA